>CAIGQS010000069.1:140000-233313 GCA_903798195.1 Danio kyathit
GTACAAAAGAGGGAGAAGTTAGTAAAGACCGAATTTTAATGTGGGAAAGAATTTTTGAAATTTATAATAAATGGTTTTTTTTTTTTTTCCCCTTCCCCCACTTTCCGCTTTTTGATTTATTTTAAATTAGATGTAATATGAGAGACAGTTTTTATCTCTACCTGACCGCCTCTCCCCCCTCCCCTCCTGTCTGTGTACTGATGAAGGTGTGGTTGGGGAGTGGCTTCTGGCAAAGAGGATCTTCAATGGAGATGTATTCTGTTAATAAGTTTTTCCAGGATGAAATGTGAATGGTATTTCTTGATTTCCAGTTCATGAGGATAGTTTTCCTGGCAATAGTTAGGGCCACTAGCAGTAACTGACCATTTGTATTATTTATATTGATTGTGGATATGTCACCTAATATGCAGAGGGAAGGAGACAGAGGGATGTGACATCCCATTAAGTTGGAGAGTGAGTCACTAACCTTTTCCCAAAATGATTTAATTGAAGTGCAATGCCATAAGGTGTGAAGATAAGTGTCTGGGGTGTTTTGTGTGCAATATGAACATATATCTGAAGTGAAACCCATTTTAAATAATTTCTGCCCAGTTAAATGAGATCTGTGAAGTACTTTATACTGTATAAGTTGTAGGTTAGCATTTTTAGTCATGGAGAATGTGTTTTTGCAAATTTGAGTCCAGAATGCAGCATTGGGAGTAATAGATAATTCTTCATAAGATAAACGTTATCTGATTTTGAGATCATTTTGTATATTTGGGAGAGCAATTTTTTGGAGGACGATATACTGATAAACTCTGAGATTTGAGGGGAAAGGTCTAGATTGATTGATTGGTTAAGCAATTTTGATTTAATTTACAATTTGATTTGTAAATATTCCAAAAAGCAATTACTCCCAATGCTATATGTCTGGGCTATATGGGAAAATGGTGCCAGGTTATTATTATTAAAGATATGCTGAAGTTGTGTGATTCCCTTATCTGCCCATGTGCGAAAGTTAAGTGGTTTTTTGTTAGTTAGGAAATCAGGGTTATTTCAGATTGGGGTGTATTTAGATGGTGTGAGTGGGGAATTTGTGATCTGATGGAATTTCCACCAGGCTGTCAGAGTTGCTTCTATTGTTGGCATTTTAAAACAGTGATGTTTTTTGATTGTTTGACTGTGAAAAGGTCATTCTGAAATGTTAATGTCTTTGCAGATTGATTGTTCTATATCTTGCCATGCATATTCTGATGAGTTAGGTTTAATCCATTTGTGTATGGTTTGAAGCTGATTTGCCAGAAAATAGTTGTAAAAATGTGGTGCTTCTAATCCTTCTTGCGGTTTTGGTTTCTGTAGGGTTGTCAATTTAATTCTTGGGGTCTTGTTTTTCCAGTAAAATTTTGTGATAAATGAATCTAGAGATTTGAACCAGGTATGGGTGAGCTGTGTTGGGATCATTGAAAATAAATAGTTTACTTTTGGGAGTATGGACATTTTAATTACTGATATTCTGCCCATGATGGATAGTGGTAGGTTCATCCAACGTTGAAGATCATCATCTATTTTTTTAAGAAGTGGAGTATAGTTGAGGGCAAACAACTCTGGCAGCCTGGCGGAAACATTGATACCCAAATATGTGATGTAGTTGGTGCACATAGGAATTTGTGGGGTTTGGGATGCCACATCCACACTGGTAGAGTGTAATGTAAGTATAACAGATTTATTCCAATTGATTGAGTATTCAGAAATATTTGAAAAGGTATCAATAAGTTTTATTGTTTCTTGTAATGATGTTTGGGGATTTTGTAAGTATAATAATATATCATCAGCGTAAAGACTTATTTTATGTTGTATGTTTAATGTTTGAATTCCTTTAATGTAGTTGTTTTGACGGATAGCTGCTGCAAGCGGTTCGAGGAATATAGTGAATAGAGAGGGAGAGAGTGGGCATCCTTGTCTAGTTCCTCGGTGGAGAGTGAAGCTGTGTGATGTTAGTCCGTTAGTAATGACGGTAGCTAAAGGTGATGTGTAGAGAATTTTGATCCAGTTAATAAATGACTCCCCAAAACCAAACCTCTCTAATGTGGAATATAGGAATTTCCAGTTTACTTTGTCGAAGGCTTTTTCTGCATCGAGGGTGACTATGATAGATTTGTTTTTACTTATTGATGAGTGATGTATTAGGTTTACGAGTCTGCGTGTATCGTTGGATGCTTGTCTACCTTTAATAAAGCAGTTTAATCTGGATGAATTTTAGATGGCATGATTTTTTCTATTCTATGGGAAAGAGCTTCAGCAAGTATTTGCTAGCTTGATGGTAATTTTGGGTCTTTATTGGGTTTGAGGAGGAGTGCAATTGTGGCTGTGTTCATGAAGTTTTGAATTTGTTTTGATTCGTTTATCAATCGGATGAAAAGTGGTGATAAAATAGACCAAAAGTGTTTGTAGAACTCAGCAGGGAAACCATCAGGACCTGGTGATTTATTATTGGGCATGAGTTTAAGTGCATTAGAAATTTCTTGTTCTGATAAAGGGGATTCAAGAGTATTTATTTGCTGTTCGTTTAGTTGGGGTAAGTTGATATTGTTGAGAAATGAATTTATATCATCCTGGGATGGGGTTTTTTTTCAGGGCAATATAATTTACTGTAAAATTTTTGAAAGATGTTATTTATTTCTTCTGGTGAGTTGGTGGGTTTCCTTGCTGAGTCCCTAATTACTGATATTGTTGTTTTTTCTTTATTGTGTTTAATTTGATTAGCCAGATATTTACCAGATTTGTTACTATGATGGAAGTATTCTTGCCGTAGTCTATGAATAAGGAATTGAGTGTGTGCATCAGTTAGTTTATTTAATTGTGATTTATATTTTCTTAGTGTATCTTGTGTTTCTTCTGTTGGATTATTTATGTTAATGTCTTCTAGTTCTTAAATTTTCTGTTCCAGTTCAGCTTGTTGTTTTTTCTCTTTCTTTTTTTTGTAAATGGAATATGAAATTATTTTTCCTCTTAATACTGCCTTTCCTGTTTCCCACAGAAGAGATGGAGATATTTCAGGGGAGTCATTTATCTCTAGAAAGCAAGCCCACTCTCTTTTTAAATAACTGTCAAAATCATGGTCTTGAAGAAGAGAAGTATTAAATCGCAATCTAGAACTGGGTTTATGTGCTGTAGTTATATTCAGTTTCAATGTTACAGGAGCGTGATCACTAATGATTATTGGGTGAATCTTTGATTCAGAAATATTGAACGTGATAGAAGGGAGTACGAATGATGAACTGGTGAAAAAAATTAAAATGCTTTAATGTCCGGATGCTGGAGGCGCCAACTATCGCCAAGACCAAGATCACTCATGAACTGTTTTATAGTATCTGCAGATTTCCAGATGCGTTAATTGCCGATGTTGTTAGATCTGTCTGTATTTGAGTCTAAAACTGTGTTGAAGTCACCTGCTATTATAACGGGGTAATTAGAGAGATTTGAAATCGATGAAAAAAAATTCTGAAAAAAGGATGAGTCATCTGTATTTGGGCCATATAAGTTGCCTATTGTGAGTGGATTATTGTTAATCGAAATGTTAATGATGACAAAACGTCCCTCTGGATCTGTAACTGTGGTATTATGAACAAATGATAGTTTTTTATTTATTAGGATACACACTCCTCTCTGTTTTGTGTTGTATAGTGGGCAGAATATAAATGATACTGTGATGATTTGAATTTGTTTTGATCGGATTCTGTTTGGTGGGTTTCTTGTAGAAGGCATATATCTGCTTGTAATTTACTTAAATGATTAAAAACTTTGATCCTCTTTGCCTGGGAGCCGAGTCCACGGACGTTCCAAGATAGAAATGTGATTGATGACATAGTTTAAAGAAATACAAAATAATTAAGTAACCAGTAGCAATGTATATTAATATGTGAGTCTGTTGTTACTGCATATGCATAAATGTTACTATATGCATTTGAAAGGGTGTGGTATTATACCTGTGTGTGTGTGTATGAAAATACAATGTTAATGATAGACTGATAGACATACAGATCAAACATGGAGTTGACAGAATGTACACAATAGAACAATGAGATGAGATAGATGAGACCTACAGTACGTGCGATAGTAATGCGCGGATCGGGCGGGTCGGGCGGGTCGTGTAATAAAAAAATACATTATGATTAATTGCGGGTGGGTCGCGGGTGGATGTAGCGGGTCATAGCGGTTGACCAGCAAAAAAGCAGAGAGTGGACTTCGCAGAATGTGAAGATGAGAGACGCCCAAAATAATGTATGAAGTGCAAGAGTACTGTGCTAACGTCAGTTAGAGGAGTCATCAGAGGAAAATCTGCTATCATTCTGGGAGAAACAAGATCGCTTATTTACCATTTACACGACTGCAGCGCCTTGCAAGGAGAAGCTTGTGCATTCCTGCAACAAGCGGTTCGCGCGAACGCTCATTTAGTGCAGCCAGCCGTGTTTTGGAGGCGAGGCGGAATCGCCCGAATCCAGGCACAGTAGATGCTATTCTGTTTTTGCACAGTGGTAAGAAAAGGGCCAAGTACACACAAAATAGCTGCTGTTTAGGCTGAAGGAACGCCATTTTTGTTCTTTTTCCTGTATATGTAAAAGCTGAATCTGCTGTTAATAACGAACGATCCACTGTGACCTAAGTTGCAGGAGAGGGGAAATAGTGTGGCCGCTTGCCTGCTTTTACGGGAGTTGTAGTCCATAGCGAGGGGCATTGTGGGTAGTGTAGTTCGACACGCATGCTGTGTGACGTGAGCTCTCGCTGTGTGCTGTGCGTGCGGTGAATTAGAGGGAGAAAGTTTTATCCGGTTTTGTTTTATGTTTACTTCAGTAATTCCACCCGGGAGCTGTTTTGCACTGTGAACCTGAAAACACTGAAATAAGTAAAAGAAGGGCATGCATCGAGTACTTTTGTATGTCTCATCATTTGCTCGAGCATGAATTAACGAGCTGTTACTCTGCCGCCGGACATTGCGGAGAAAGTTACACCTATCATCATGCTTAAAACAAAGAATTAGAATTATTAAAGTGGCGATCGGGTGCGGGTCGGGTGCGGATATATATATCAGATTAAATAATATGTGCGGGCGGGTGGCGGGTGGATGATTAGAATGAAGGAGCGGATTCGGGTGACATTTAAGCTGATCCGCGCATCTCTAACGTGCGATAACAAACCATAACTCAGTGATATGAGGGAGATGGGGTAACATTAACGGAGTGATGCGTTCAGAAAAGCCAGGGGGTAATGTCCTTATCTCGATATAGTTGGCCCTTGGTATTTTAAAATGCAATACTTAATGTGGCAGACACAAAAATAAATATAATAATTAAATTATAATTTTATATTAATCTGACCGGTTAAAGGTTATAACCTATTCGGGTAACTGCACAGTTTCAGTGGTTTTAATTTTTTTTTTTTCTTTTTGCATGTGCGTGTGAAATATGCACACATAATTCTCTAATGCGTTTAAATCATGCTGCGCTTTCTGTGTTCTGTGCATTTGAGTCGCACAGCAGTGTGTGTGTGTGTGTGTATGTTTGTGCCCACCCGCCCGCCTGCCCACCATGTTTGCTAGGACAAAAACAAATCAATGGATACTTTATTAGAGATGTATAAATGCGTTCGATAATACAAATCCTATAAGCATCTTTGCACTTTTACATGTGCAACGACTTTTTATGACTTGCAGTTTAGCAGACTGCGGGTGACCAAATGCGCTCACGCTCACAAAACTAAGGACAAATGCACACAGCAAGCTCCGCTATAGCCAGACAGTATTGTGTGAATTGTGGCTAAATCTAAACAAAAAAGTCAGTATGCTTGAAAGGTAAAAAAATGTCTCCAATTTTAAATCGTCAGCCAGGAATGTTTTTATATTAGTATGTTTTATGTCACACATATAATAAATAACACGCGCACACACTATAGACTATAGCTAATTTGCAAATAAAGTACACACTTTTTAAATATATATTTGCTTATTTAATTGAAGTATGACTTAAACAATTTTCATTTCTGTCCAATATTTTTTTTGCTTGTTCGTGTGAAATATGCTGAGTTCTACTTTTAAATAAATCACTTTTATTTGTTTTTTCCCTCTAGTTTCCCATTTCTAACATCTCTTTTTGATGTTTTTGATGAATTGCGAGTTAAAAAATTCGAACTCAAACCGGTTTGGCAGGGACCAATAGCATACAAAAAAATGGAATGGGTGTGGGGACACTGCTGCTCTGGCGAAGTGAAAAAAGACCTTCTAAAGTTTTGCTTTTGAAAAAAGGGCAAAGAGTTCAAGAAAAGTACTGAAAATGAAAGAAATGGCGGCTAAGAATTAACTTCACTGTGGCTGTACATTTATTTATTCTACAAACCTTTTGAAACATGATTAGTTAATATTATATTTTAACAACATGTTTGTATTTAAAAAAAAACTCGATATAGCAAAAAAAAAAGTTGCCCCCTCTTATAAATTATAAGTTTCTTATAACTGAAAACAGAGTGAAATTACAATGGGACTTTTTGTAGATCTTTATTAAATATTACAAAGCTGTACAGTACATTTATTTTTTCTACAAACTTTTTAGAACGTGATTAGTTAATATTAGTTGTATACGTTTTAACAACATGTTTGTATTTACCAAAAAGCTCGATACAGGTTCTTAGTTACAGGTATTTTAGTTCAGAAGGAAAGTTGCCCCCTCTCTTATAACTTATAAATTTCTTATAACTGAAAACTGAGAGTGAAATACAGAGAGATCTGTATTTAAGGACGTACTCACACTATGCTATCCAATCCAAATCTTTCTTACTGTTCAATGAACGTAAATTGTTGTTGATTGTTAAAGACGCAAACCCCTCACTGCACGACAGCTACAGCTTCAGCCAACATCATAATACCGGCAGCACAAGGACTTTATGATTGTTTATGAGTGTCAAATGTGGCTGATCTGTTCAGCGAAAGCGCTTCTTAAACTGAACAGTGCATCATCAATGACGTAAGAGTGCTCAGGTGCGAATGCAATGTGAGTGTGCTTCGGCCCGGTTCAAGGCAACTGTCCATAGTGTGAGTACGCCCTAACTATGTGTTGAAAGTCCGTGCAGATAACGGTATACTGTAGGTCTCAGATGGAACACCGAAATCACCATTACAGGGGTATAACTAATAGGAATGGTGTTAAAAATTAAACTAAAGGAACCGGCCGACAGCTCTGTTGTTACCGCGAACGGTTTCCTTCTTTCTTTCTTTTGGAGATAATACAACAGAGGCGACTCAGTGGCGCAGTAGGTAGTGCTGTAAGACATATGCTGGATAAGTTGGCGTTTCATTCCACTGTGGCAACCCCGGATTAATAAAGGGACTAAGCCGAAAAGAAAATGAATGAATGAATGAATGAATGAATGAATGAACACAACAGAAAAACATAAAACTTTACAAATTACTTGTCCACTTTTGTAGTGTCATAGAACTAGATAAAATAAGCTATAGGCTACTGAAATCCTTTAAAGAATTACAAATATCGGATATAATAAAAACAAGTTGAATAAACCAATATAAAACAAACAAAAGCTATAACGATTTAGGTATATACAATACAAATAAATTAAACTGTTTTGAACTTTCTTTTTACAAATCAGTATGTTTTTTTTTTAGATATTTTCTAAAAACAATAAACAATGGAGGAGTTTTGAAATATTATTTCAAAAGTATTTGGATACAATGATATTAATCGAATTGTGCAAACAGAACATTTTTCGGGTGAGCAAAACCATCAGAAACTACCTTTCAATTCCTTTCTGTCTTCATTTATGATTTAATTAATATTTAATTATAATTTAAAAACCATTTACTCACCAAGATTAGGCTTGTAAAAGTGTTTTTGTGGAGGAACATTTTGAATCCCCTGTAGCTTTAGCGCTTTAACATGTTTTGGGTAGGATTATTTGTTCATCTTTCACCAGCCAAGAACATCCATTCCATATTCCAGGCATGACTTTCCACTCCGCAAATTCGCTCCTTTTGACTTCTCCGTCATCATTTGTTTCACCTTTGCAGGGATGGGTTTTGATGTTGTAACAAATGATTTGATTTCTTTCTTGTGATGATTGATTTCATTTTTAAATTTTACCACATTATATAAAAACATAAAACACTTGTTTGATGTCATTTTACCTGCAGTTTTCCCAATCTGTTTGTAAAAAAAAGCTCTGTTTGCATGACTTGATTAATATCCTTGTATCCACATACTTTATAAATAATATTTATTTTAAAATAATAAAATTATAATAAACTCTGTTGTTTATTGTTTTTAGAAAATATCTAAAATCTTTTTTTCAAATAGGCCTTTGCAAAATTAAAGTTCAAAATGGCTTAAAACCGTTTAATTCATTTATATTATACATATTATATTATACAGGGCATTTGTGCGAGTGCATAAAATTGATGTCTTGCGACCAGTTTTCACAGCAAAATGTTCACCACATACGTGGAATTAAGAGGCATTCATGCATTAAGCATCTTTGCACCTAAAAACATCAAATGCAGTGCTCAGGAATGGTTTAAAACAGTTGACATGTCAACTTGCTGCAGTAAACAAAGCCCGCAATGCCTGCCCCTTCAAGCTCTTCTTATTGGTCTACTGCGCTAGAACAGAACGCGAATGGATTGGTTAATATCAGCTGTCAATCACCCAGTTTCGATGACAGGGAGCTACAGCCGTGAAAATGTAAAGGTCTGGATACGAGAGTATGAAAACAACACTGACAGATTTAGTTTTATAAACCACCCAAAGTTACAAATAATGGCACATCTGATTAGTGATCATGTAATGTATGTCATTCCAGCATTTACACTTTTCGAAGAGTTTTTAAAAGACTTCCAGTGTTTAAAGTCCGCTATGAAAATGACTAAAGCATTCACCGTAAAGCTGGTGGGACAGAGTTTTCAGGTAACCGTGTTTGCCACTAAATCTAAACATTAAGCACGAGGTGTTCTAATGTTATTTAATCCTTCATTTAATCGTCATGATGTTGTCAGTCGTGCGAGCATTCATTCACCGAGATGAAACTAATATTGCAGCTCATGAAAAGACCATTATTGCTATTACAGTTTTTCCCAATTGTTTACACACAATTACTTGTACTTCAGACACAATGACTACAACATGTAACTGATGCACCAAACCCCTGAACCAATTCTGCTAAACTACAAGCACAATTCCTGCTTTACACTCAAATTGCAGTTTTAAAACACACTTTTTTGCAAAACACTACACACAATTCTCTGCATTTGGCACAATTTTCATGTAGAAAATCTCTTGTTTTCACAAGGAACACACTGTCATTCAAAATTGTAAAGTCAGTTGTCCTACTTTACATACTAACTCATCACTAGGCCCACATGGAATCTGCGCGCACAGAATTCCGCAGATTTTTACCAAAATTTTCCGCAGAAATTGCAAAAAACGTCTGCAGATTCCGTCTGGCCCTACTCATCACATATCAAATCAGAGCTCATCTTCTCATATTAGCTCATCTCATATTCTACATTTTTCAATACTATTGAGGATTTTTTTTCTGCCTGGGGATGGAAAGTGTGTGATCGAAATCCACACTTTTTTTTTTATTAATTAATTTATTTTTTACTGTAACTATTCTGTAAATACTTCTGTTGATGGCATATGTAGACCACGTTATGTGCAACTTTGTGTTGGTTGGGATGAACACTGTGTACACTGTTTTTGTGGGAAAAATACAGTAAAATATATTTGGTAATGTGTATTTGTGTGTTTTGTATAAAAACAATATTCTGAAATATTTTACAATGCACTTCTGTAGGCCTGTGTACTGTCTGCAGTAATTGCAACACTGAACAAAAAAAGGCTCACAGTAAGTCATTATGATGAATGGAGAAGAAGTGATCAAAGTGTTTTACATTAAGCACATCAGTGTTCAAATGGTTCTTATAAATGTCTATTCATGTGATGGTTTGTGTGTGTCATTTGAAAACAAAACACCATTTTGAGAAGAAAGTATATTGTTTTGAATGTAAAGTTTCATTTTGCAGGAGAATTGAAGGGTTTTGCCCAATGTGTGTGTGTTTTGTGATTTGTGTGTAGAGTTCTGACAATATGAGACATGCTTTCAGAAATTGTGTGTAAACAATTGGGAAAAACTGTAAGATGACGCATGCAAATAATAAGTTATATGTAAATATCATCTGAGCAATATCAGACACCACCTGAGAGAACAGCACAGTTATTGTTAATTCAGTTAATCTCATTCACGTCAAGCAGTGAGTGCAGGGCCGGTGTCACGATCACCAGCGATCTAACCACTAGAGATCGCTGGTAAACACACACACATTCACAAGGACTACAAATCTGCTGGTAAATGGACTACATATTCAGTCATGCCACACACACACACACCTGATGCAAGTCACCACTGATTGTAACCCACAGCTGAAGCCACTCAAGGACGGATTCATTGCACTACATAAGGAGCACTAACACTAAAACCTTGCCTGAGTATTGTTATCTGCTTTCAGTAGCACCACAACGCTGTTTCCTTTGTCTAGTTTGCCTGGTTTTGATCTTTGCCACATCTGTTTGTTCATACTGTCTGCTGCCTGCCTTTGACCATTTGCCTGCTATCTGACTACGACTCTGGATTGCCCTTATATATCTGTTTGCTCCTGTGTTGATCATTGCTTTCCTGACCATCCTGCTAATAAACCTGCATGTGGATTCACACCCCTGTTGTCAGTGTGACATCCTCCTGGTTACGGAAGAATCAGTGGTGACTTGCATCAGGTGTGTGTGTGTGGCATGACTGAATAAGTAGTCCATTTACCATCAGATTTGTAGTCCGTGTGTGTGTGTGTGTGTGTGTGTGGTGTGTGTGAGTGTGTGTGTGTGTGTGTGTGTGTGTGTGTGTGTGTGTGTGTGTGTGTGTGTGTGTGTGTGTGTGTGTGTGTGTGTGTGTGTGTGTGTGTGTGTGTGTGTGTGTGTGTGTGTGTGTGTGTTTACCAGCGATCTCTAGTGGTTAGATCGCTGGTGATTGTGACAGCCGGTGAGCGCATGCAGATTTTTGTTTATTTGTTAGTTGTGATTAAACGATAATATATAATAGAATCTAAAAATATAAAACATGTAGTAATGGTGCTCATAATTTTTGGTGGGTGTGACAATTTTGTCTGGTGCGCCTACATTTTTGAAGTTAGAAGCACCCATGCTACCAAGAAAAAAGGTTAATTTCGAGCCTTGTTATACTGTATATTGCTATATCGTAATAGCTTTTGTTTGTTTTATATTGGTTTATTTAATGTTTTTCTTATATCCGATATTTGTATATCTTTAAATGATTTCAATATCGCTTAGGCTATTTTATCTAGATCTATGAAATTGTGTTGAGCCCTCAAAAGTGGACACGTAATTTGTAAAGTTACCACCCCAGTGACCGCTTGCGTACCTTTATTTCTGAGAGTGTAGGCAACATGCATCTAAACACGCATGACAACTAAGTCAATGGAAAAGCAGTTGTTCCTTGCGCCACCTGGTGGCTATTGCGTAAAGAACAGAAATGTTTTGTTACAGCTGCAGTAAAGTGCGTGACTGTGGGCGACAAATTGCAGTACTGCACGTTAAGAAACATGCATTCTCAGTAGCCATATCTGTAACTATGCGAAGCTTGAAATCAAAATGTGACCAAGTAAATCATATATTATTACAATCTAATTTAGACTTTTTCTGTTTATCAGAGACCTAGTTACATGCTAATTCTCCATCAGCTGCTTTAAATGTCCCGGGTTATGATATTTATAGGAAAGATCGGCCTGAAATGAAAGAAGATAGAGTTATGATTTATGGGAGAAATACTATCAGTTTTAATGAGATTTTATGGCAAAATCCTAGTGTTCTGGAATGTTTAGGCTTAAATATGATTTTATCACATCAGGTGCCATTTTTACTTTTAGTTATTTATTGAGCTCCTGCATCAAATAATAGATTTTATGATGAATTCAAAAAAATATTATGTCAGTGTGACATATGGGTGATTTTTAACTTAAAGGTGCAGTAGGTGACCTGCCAAAATGCTAACCGGTTAGCATATTATCTTTGGACGGCAGGGGAGGGACTGTGTTTCAAAGCTATGCCTCCTGAAATCGCAAACGGATGCACTGCAAAATGACAGCAGACAACCCACTAGGTGGAATAACGCTATTTACTTCTGTTTTGTTGTTAAACTAAATAAAAATCTACATTATAGATGCTGTAAAAGGTTCTTTATGAAACGGAGAATAGTCACATCAATCTTTTGCCGGAAGATTTCAGTAGTTGAAAAACACTTCTGTGCATAAAACCTATTCATATCAACACAATCACTACATCAGTTTTAGGGACTAAAAGAGTTTAAAACATAACATTACCTGTCTAACAGAAACACTTTAGCCATGGTGTCATCCTTCCTCCAGCGTGCAAAAGTAACTCCAATATTGATTCAGTATTTTAAAAAGTTTCAATTGAGTATTTGATTTTACCACGACTGTGACTGTCTCGTGTGCATGTGAACCCGCAGCACACATGCAGGCATGCACGCGCTTATGTCGAATATGCATGAACAGATATGCGCCAACGCCCAAATCTACATTTGTTGACAGTTTGGGCTACTAATTGGAATTATAGGAGATGTCGGCCTGACAATATTTAATTGGAGAAAATGTTTTTTGTTTTATGCCTTATCCAGAATATAAAAATACATATAAACACATTTAGATCACTTACTTTAATCATTACTATTGGACTGTGAAGAGACTTTCAACCAGCACAACAAAAAATGTTTCTGAAGTCAATCACCTACTGCACCTGTTTTAATTTGGTTCAAGTGATCAAAGGTCCTACATAAATGACTAATAGTACTAGTATTCAGATTGATCTTGTTACCGGCTCCAGACCTAGGGGAATCTGGACCGGCACAAACCAAATCACGCACCAACTATGAATGATAAGGAGACAGACACATTATAGCATTGCTCGAGTGCAGTTTAATATGACAAAGATAATTACTTTTTTTAAAGCTAACACATTGTACACAGTGTTCCAGAATAAAACCAAACTTATCTAAATAAGATAAAATTCAAATGTGTCACATATCAATACACATATTACTCAATGCAATGTAACTAGATTTTCTATGTAAACAAAAGGCATTAATACATTGAACAAAACTACTCAATACACTTGAATACACTTCTTAGAATACAGTATTAGTCCTACTTTGAGATACTGAAGTAATATTACAAGAATTATTAAAATAATACATTTCTTACCTCATATATAACTACTTGTAATTACATTACATCAACATTTATATTAACACTTATTAATATATTTAAGAGAAAGACAAACAATATAGAATTAAATAAATTTCTCTTTTACTCATTTAATAACCTTAAGTTATTGAAAATGCAAATTCTGATGTTTCATAACCAGAAATCCAGCATTAAATCATTAAACTCTTACTATCACTTATTACTATTCAAATTGAATATTTTATGTGACAGTGTTATGCTTTCACAAACATTTTAGAAGAGAATCACTACAAAAATATACACCGTATTAACTTAATCTGGCTGACATTCATAACAAATGTTACAATTACAACAATTACTTAACATGAAGATGTTTAGAAAATGATCTAATGCATATTTCTGAATGCATACATCACTACATGCTCTGTTCACATAACTTCAGTTAACCATTAACTAATCATTAGCTTCGGCTGCTTTTGCTAACCACGAGTGGCTATAATGTTTACCATATAATTAAACCAACAACAAATCAATTTATAGAACTAACACATTCTAACATCTTTTCCAAACATTTCTTTAGAGTAAAGATGACACATAACTCACACAAACCACTTTAAATGAATGTTTATCCATACCTGTGAATGATAAGGAGACAGACACGTTATAGCATTGCTCGAGTGCAGTTTAATATGACCTCGAGCTGCCGGTCTCCTAGGTAACCCACTAACACGCCACACTCTACAGGTGTGGTGGTGAAATACATGAATCATTTCATTTACTCATAAGAACTAGAATAGGAATAAAACAAAAAAATTAAGTAAAGGGTGGGGGGGGTTAACTTTTTCTTTTTAATACATTATTTAGAATAATTTCTGTCACAATCTCAATTTTAGTAATAGACCAGAAAGAATTTACAATTCATATAACATGATAACCAGGTTGTCAGATCATAATATGTTGCTTATAGCCAGAAAATTAACTAGTAAGCAATTTAATCAAAATATAAGTAATGAGAAATGGCTTGCTACTCCAAAAAATAAGCCAGATGATTTTAATGCAGCTATAAAAAAATATTAATTGTGTTCATAATTCATAAATCTGTGTTAACAGATTTAGAAACAGTCAAATCTTTACAGGAAAAAAAGCTCCACAATAAGTGATTTTTAAATCAAGATGAATCACAAGCACAAAGACAGCCCCTACCCTGGGTGAATGATAACATTAAAGAACTAATGAAGGAAAGGAATACAGGTTTAAAAGTACCACTGAAATCAAAAGATGGCTTATGGCAGAAATAAGTTTGTGGTGTTAAGGAATAGGGTAGTAAGATTAATATGAAAAGCAAAGGCAGATTATTTTATCACAATTATTGAAATTGCTCATGGTAATTCAAAAGTTATTTGGAGAGAGATAAAAGAATTAACTGGACAAAATAATATTCAAATAAAGCCACTTGAATTAAAGGTTAATCATGTAAATTTACAGAGTCCAGTTGATGTGGTACAGGCCTTTAATCAACATTTTATTGAGTCAGTGGCTAAAATAGCTCAGAGTTTTACAGCTCAACAATCGTATTTACAAATAAATAATGCTAATACTACAGCTTTGGTATTAAATCCATTAAATAAAGTAGATGTTGAAAAAGTAATAATGTCTCTTAAGTCTTCAAAAGAAAAGGGTTTTTATCAGTGGTGGAAAGAGTACTAAAAAATTGTACTCAATTACAAGTACTGTTACATTGCTGAAATTATACTCAATTACAAGTAAAAGTACTGGTGTTAAAAAGTACTTAAGTAAAAGTACAAATTACTCTTCATAAAAACTACTCAAATATCTGAGTAAAATTACTTTTTTAGCTGTTGGTATTGGTGGAATTATCCATAATTGCTGAATCAGACAAGATCCAGGCAATAAAACACATTTTACATAACACATTTAACGATACTATAAACACTTTTGAAACCATGTAAACAGCATTAACTGAACTGTCCGGTTGTGGTTTATATATAAATCAAAACCGGAGCCCCCAGAGGAAACCCACGCCAACATGGGGTGAACAAGCAAACTACAAAAAGAAATGCCAACTGACTCAGCCGGGGCTTGAACCAACAACCTCACAAAAATTAAGTTGTAAGTCTTCTTACCATTGTATTTTATAAAATCACTTTTGTAACTTTATAAACAGTATTAACTTATCCCTAATGAATTAATACAGTCTGTATTACAATGATGGTGGATTTACTTGTTCTTGTGATGATTATCTTATCAATAGCGCGCTGCGATTATTTTACAAAAGCAATGTTTTGCTATTGTGAGTATAAAGACAACAGAAATATACACAAATAAAAATAGACTCTTTATAATTTCAAATGATGCCTCTCTTATCTGTACGATCAATAGACCATTTAATTAGAAAACACACTTACAAATTATGGAGAAACTTTGCTAATTACCTAATCGCGCGAACGAACCGTCAGAAACCACAGAACAACACTGTCTAGTGCCTAAACATATTAATAAATAAATAAAATATCACACAAATGAAGTTATATGTCTTCTTAGTATAATGTGTTTTTTTAGGATAGAGACTGAAGTCTTGTAGCAGGGTTTCTGCAGATATCATAATGTCAAATTTAACACTTTTTAAGACCTTTTTAAGACCATTAAGTATTAAATTTAAGATCTATAATCACAATATCAATAACACGCCAGAGAAAATGCAAAATCACAAAATTTGTGGTAAAATAAAGTTATTTAAATTGAACAGTACTAAAGACAGGTTAGATGCACCATTGAACTACAGGAAAAAACATCTTAAGGCTGATTTATACTTGCGCACACATCACAAAACGGACGAGGGTTTTATACTTGACGCATTCGCTTTTGTGATATTCTTTAAAACGACAGGGGCTAGTCAAAAAAAACCCACCGCAAAGTCAGACGGATAAACAGAGAAGTTTCCGGAACTACGTCATATCATTAATATTGTTCAAGATTTTCAAACTTAAACAGTGGATAGCGTTCTCGCCTCACAGCAAGAAGATCACTGGTTCAAGCCTCGGCTGGGTCAGTTGGCGTTACTGTGTGGAGTTTGCATGTTCTCCCTATGTTCGCGTGGGTTTCCTTCTGGTGCTCCGGTTTCCCCCACAAGTCCAAAAACATGCACTTTAGGTGAATTGGGTAAGCTAAATTGTCCGTAGTGTATGTGTGTGAATAAGAATGTATGGGTGTTTCCCAGTGATGGGTTGCAGCTGGAAGGGCATCCGCTGGGTAAAACATATGCTGGAATAGTTGGCGGTTCATTCCGCTGTGGCGACCCCAGATTAATAAAGGGACTAAACCGAAAAGAAAAGTTTTATAACCATTCAAGAATTTTTAAATCAAACTTTGATGCATCACTCTCTTTTGTTCATATCTTGGACAGTTTTACCTATTAAAGTTAAATATCAATGACAGGAGAAAATAGGTTGCTCTACAATTATATTTTTTATTATGGCAAGAAACTTTTTTATTTTTATTTTGCCCACTTCATTCACATCACTCAATTTTGGAGATTTACACCTACCTAACTTTAAATAGTAACAGTTCCTGACTCCAGTAAGCTACAAACACAAACTGGGTATCATTGGAAAGAAGACACTTTGAGCTTTACTGTGGTAAAAGGGTAAAAGAAGGTACATGTTAAAAAATATAAAAAGTTATACGTTATAAAGTCATGAGAAAAAAAATTGTATTGTGTTCAATATTTGTTTTTCCATATACAAACACAGGAAAACATTAATGTAATGTCCTAGAAAAAAATATCTACTGGGGTTTCTAACACAACTGTTTTAGTCTTTTCACATACCACTAATTTTTCAATTGTAAAATAATAAACAGAAGCGTATAGTATGAATGATTTATTTGAGCACAAGAAGTACATTGTGTGAAATAAGTCCAGTGCATATGCAACAAAAAAGGATTACAAGAGTTGTTGTTTTGCTGTGTCACTTTGCACCATGCTGCTTGAAATCCACCCCACATCAGAAATTCAGCTACAAAAAAAAAAAAAAACAGAATTAGGATTCTATTGTAAACAATTGTATTTCCCCCCTTGAGTAGCAAACACGATTTACTCTGATGCCCATATGAATGATACAGATAGCTTATCTAATAGCAGCCATTCGGATAAATGGCAAACATATGATAATGCAAAACATTACTGAAAGATTATCGCTACCGAAGAGACATTCACACTTATAGGCACAAGCAGGCTTCACAGAAGAACTGAGACGTAAACATTATAATACTCACTGTTAGAAAATACCAGAAGTTCCTCTTCATCCTGGTCATGTAAGTATCAGTTCTTCTCAGAAATATTGTCTTCTCGCTTTAAACAATCTCTCAAAACTCTCTTCAGCAGAACAAAACTTTTGACGATCTATTTTCATTGTTTACCAGCTGCTCTGCCGTTAGCTCAAACTGTAAGCTCAAACTGCTAGCTGCTGTGCAGCAGGGGGCAGGTGCGTCGCGTGATGATTGACAGATCACTGAGCCAGTGACAGCAAAAAGAGTACAATTTATTAGCTTTGACTAATAGATGTTCATATATTGAATATATCACGCAGCCATTGGCTAAATTCTCCATCAGTCAAACTAAGTGGGAAGTAGGAAGTACTGATCGGATGGCAACCTATGCAGAGTCAAAACACTCGGCTTTGTTTAGATTTTACTATAACTTTGACTTTTTATTCAGTTTGTGGTCCCATTTTATCTGTAACAATGTAAGCTATGACATCGAGTTGCCTTTTACTACAAAGACGCCGTTTACGCGTGTAAGTAACATGGTAAAGCATGTTAAAACAGGTCTCCGGCAGAAATGGTGACATAAACAAATGAATAACCAGACAAAATTCAACACTATTGTGTCGGTGGACTAAATGTGCTTGGTGGGATGTTTTTCTGTGGACGCTTACCTTTCAAAATAAACCGTGATCTACAGCAAGGAATGCGTGTGTGTGTTGGTATTACTATTGATAAACATTGACATGTGGAAAAACAGCGCCCCAGGACGTCCGCGTTTAACTTCAAATTTATACATCAGTGTAAACTATAAATAGTGTAAAAACATATTCTGTAATATTAAAACCACATGGGTCTCCACTTTTGCCATGGCATCTTTTTTGTTTTAATAAACTTATCCCTCAGGTTTTTCCAAACTTTTTAACAAAACGTTTTCCTCCTTTTCATGGCTGTTGCAATTTCTAGCCAAGAATTATTGGTTATCTGGTTATCTCTATGATGATCACACGTGGTTGGATCGTTAAGATGTCTGTACAGTCGTACTGTTTCAGACAAAATCTCTACAAAGTGATTCATATTCAACTCAAATCAAAGGCGGCACTGCGTGAACTGTTCACCTGAAATCATGTCGCGCTCACCCAAAGCGAACCTCCGCAAACACAGCGATGACGTCACATTCGCCGCGCATGAGTTCAATAACAAAAAACTGATTGGCTATTGCATGTTGGTCTTATTTGTAGTTGTAATACAGCAAATTACATTAGGACTAGTGAAATAAAGAACTACAACACCACGAAAACCAACTAACAGCAACAAAAAAAGAATTTAAATGAGCATTAACCAGGCTTCAGATGTAGCGTTACATTGACATCGGAAAAAAAAGACCTGTGCAAAAATATTTAAGACCTAGAACAGCGAATTTAAGACTTTTTTTAAGGCCTATAAATTTAGATTTTTACATTTTAGACTTTTTAGGACCCCGCAGAAACCCTGTGTTAGCCGGATGGCACAGCAGATGGCAGGTTTCATCCACTTATTTTATGCACTTATTAGATATGCACATAAAAAACGGTTGATGGAAACGCTATGATGCACATACATTTTGAAAGTATGTGTGAATGAACAAACCAGCAGGCTAAGCACATTGTGAAACATCTAAAGTGTTGTTTTGGTCATTCTAAAACGCCTTAACCATTTCAGTATTACTGTTATTATATTATTAATTACCTCCAGAATTGTCAAAAGCACCTGCACTCACTCATTCATCCTCTGCTATTTCTTCCTTATTTCTGCGTTCTTCAGATTCATTATTGCTGTCTTGATTCTCCATATGTCAATCGATAGCCTACTCTGTAACGAATTGTGATATTAAAAGTAACGAAGTAAATTACTCTGCTTAGTTTGTACTCAAGTACAAGTAAAATTACAGACTTAAAATTATACTCATGAAAGTACAAATACCCCAAAAAAGTGAGTAAATGTAATTCGTTACCTCCACCACTGGTTTTTATGGTATAGACACACTTTTATTGCAACAAACTTGTTCCTCGATTGTTAATCCTTTAACACATATTATTCATATTTCAATAAACCAAGGCAGATTCCCTACCTCATGAGTGCCAGCAGTGGTTGCTCCTATATTGAAAGGAGGGGACCCCAGCTTAACTTGCAATTATAGCCCTATTAGTACCAAGTTCTAGCCAACCTATGATATTAAAAGTTTTTGAAAAGCTGGTGGTTAAATTGTTGACCATATAAAAAATAGTTATTTTTGACTACATTCAAGTCAGTTTGATTTTAAATTAAATTGTTCAACAGAATCTGCTACTTTTATGGAAAAGGTGAAGGCATTAATGGATAAAGGTGGAGTGGTAGGGGCTGTGTTTCTTGACTTACAGAAAGCATTTGACACTTTAAATCACAACATTTTGTTGCACAAATGATCATAATTTAATTCGTCTACAATTTAAAAAAAAAAAATCTAATTAAATCTTATATTTCTACCCATTCTCAAGTTGTAAAAATTGACAATACTATGTCTAAAGCAAAGAGCCTTTCAACCGGTGTTCCACAAAGGTCAATATTGGGGCCAATACTCTTCAGCATGTACATAAATGGTTTACCAACAGTGTGTAACATTGCTATGTACGCGGACGATACAGTTATAAAGAAGCTGAACAATGGTTTAACAAAAGTAATAGCATGGCTGAATCAGTGTACCCTAACATTAAATGTGTCGAAAACAGCTTGCATTTACTTCTCTAAAGGACATGGTGTTGATACGAAACAGAATGTTGTTATCTCAGGAGAGAATGTTCAAGTTGTCACAGAGTTTAAATACCTCATGTCTCTCATATGAATTATTGTCTGATAAGTTGGTTTAACACAAAATCTACAGTTTTAAAACCTCTGGAATTATTATATAAACAAGCACTTAAAATTTTAGATAAAAAAAGTTTGGTTTTGATCACTATACTGTTTAAAAAAACTGTAGCATGCTTAATTGGGAAAGCATCATTAATTTTAAAAATGGTTGTGTAGTTTACAAGATTATGCATGGTTTAGCTCCTCCCCTGCTATCTGACTTTGTCCAGTTTAAATATGTAGAACTTTCATCACATCTGTGGAATATGATACTGCAAGCTGTTAAAGAATGTGAATATTTTAAGTCATTTAAGTATACAGTAAGTTTAAGAAATTGCTTCTTGTTAATTAACACTGTGAACACTAGGGTTGTTATTGAGTGGTTGTTTTTATGTTTTTTATTTTAGTATTGTTTTTAGTTAGAATTGTTATTGGTATGATCTTTAACACCTGGCAAAGGGACTACTAATAAAAAACTAGTCATAGGGCTAATTTTGGTACATTTACGTTCTTGGTGAACGTTGATTAAGGTTGATTAAGTTACTGTCCCTTGTTGTGAAAAATAAATAAACAAACTTAGATTGTTCTGAGTCAACGATGCTATCCTTTGGCACAAATCCATACATTTTTTCTAGTCTATGTGGAGTTGATCTCATGAAGGATCTGTAGGTGTCTGTCTTTACAGATACTGCATGGCTTTTTGAGGGTGCACTTTGCTGCATGGTGTGTCCTCCCACAGCGCCAGCAGCTAGAATTTTTCTGAATCCATTCTGTGAACTGATGTTTGTTAATCTATTTAAAAGTAAGCCATTGACTAAGATAATGATGTCTCACAATATGGACAGAAAGCATTGTTGTGTGCTTGGAGGACACCTGAGCTGACTGGGGGGACTGCAACTGTACATTAGGTAGTTTAGCAGAGCCCTCGTCTGATCCATGAAGTATTGTAGCTTACCACCCAGCAGGGTCATTGTTTTTCTTCTCTCAGTCTTCTGTTCCACCCTCCACCTGCAATCTTAAATGTTACGCTCACTACTCGGTCCAAGGGGTTATACACTGCTTCAGGTCATTGAAATGTGTCTACTAGAGGTGTGAACCTACACGGTGGTCTCACGGTTTGGTTCGGTTACGATTATCATGCCATCGATTCGGTTTAATTCGATTTCTCGGTGCATCACGGTGCATTGACGATGCTTTCCATACACAGTTTTTTATTTTCTTCACAGCACAGCAATTCTTGTATTAAAATGTATAAATATATTTATATACTATATGTAAAACAATTTTGTCCTTTAATATAAACAGTCAGATATATAAAACTGTACAAAACACAAGCATTAGCAAACAAACAAATATAAATATCTCGCTCGCTTTTTGAGCCTTGTCTACCAAATCTTTCTTACACCCCTTTGATTGGTCACGCGCTCAACAGAAAGGGCTGTGATTGGCTCTTACACGCTGGCGCTCTTCACAGATACACTCATGGGCCACAGTGAGAGAGAGAGAAATAGAGATTACTTTCATTCTCATAATCGCCGTGAAATAGGGGCTTCTGCTGTAAAGGTCAAGTGAAACACAGTCCAGCAAACACACACGCAGTGAAATTGTGCACAGTTTCTGTGTTTTTAAGCAGTTGGAGTGTTGTAAATACTCGCGCTCGCCTCCCTCGCTATAGTATGCTACGGCGACATATCGCATATGAGATAAATGACGTCAGTATATAATAACCGGTTATGATAATTACTGAACTGATACCGAATTGTCCGCGTCTGCATCGCGGTGCACCGAAGAAACAATTAATTTTGACACCCCTAGTGTCTACTGAACTCAGGCCTTGTTTCAGGAGGTAGTTTGCTTAACAGTCTTTCCACATGTGACCCAAATGTCAAATCAGTCTGACCTTTATAACCTAAAGTCTCCAGCATACCAACAAGGGATCTGTAATGTGATAGGGATGTTGATAATGGAGGTGCGGATCCAAATGCAGGTTTATTAACAAGATGGTCAGGCAGGAAATGGTATATAGGCAATCCAGAGTAGTGATCATACAACAGGCAGATGGTCAAAAGGCAGGCAGCAGACAGAAATAAACAATACGGCAAGGCAAGAGAAACGCATCATAATGTTCACAGTAACAGTAACTAGACTCAGCACTGATGCGTGTGTGTGTGTGTGTGTGCTGTTTAAATAGTCCTTGTAATCTGTTCATAACGATCCTCCAGCTGTGTGTGTAATCAATCGTCATCTGGAACAGGTGTGTGTGGGTCATGACTGGATATGTAGTCCAAATAATGGCGGATTTGTAGTCTTTATCGATCTGCGTGTTAACCAGCGATCTGCAAGGATTAGATCATTGGTAATCTACTCTCCAAATATAGGTCAGGAGGGAGGTGGAGTGGAGGCAGAACAGGGGGAGAGACAGAGGGTCGTGACCATGCAGCGCAGGTGTACCTGAAGCATGGAGCTGTGGAGGACCTGGAGTGTGGAGCTATGGAGGGCCTGGAGCATGGAGCTGCGATAGGTCTGGGGCTTTGGTTCAGCAGGCATAGGTGGGTCATACACCCACAGTGGGTCAGGAGGCTCTGGTTCAGAAAGCACTGGCAGTTCAGCTAACCCCAGTGGGTCAGGAGGCTTTGGTTCAGGAAGCACTGGCAGTTCATTTAACTGTAGTGGGTCAGGAGGTATGGCAGTTCATTAAACCCCAGTGGGTAAGAAGGCATAGGTTCAGCAAACACTGAGAAGTCACACAGCTCTGACGGCTCTTGGAAGTCACATGGCTCTGGGAAGTCACACGACTCTGGTGGCACTGGGAGGTCACATGGCTCTGGCGGCACTAGGAAGTCACACAGCTCTGGTGGAACTGGGAAGTCACATGGCTCTGGCAGCCATTATTGCAACTCAGATGACAGCTCTGGCCATTCGTAGGACTTAGGTGGTGGCTCTGGCTATTCATGAGACTCAGGTGGCGCCTATGGGCATTCGTGGAGTTTGGGTGGATCTGGTGCCCGCCATTCAAGGAATTCAGGAGGATCTGACACCCCTGGAGGATCTGGCAGTGACGGAGGATCTGGCAGTGACAGAGGATCTGGCAGTGATGGAGGATCTGACAGCTCAATATACTGTAGAACTCTAGTGTCCAGTGGGGTTTGCGCAATGGCATTGTGGAGTAGAGTGGTTCAGATAGCCCACCACAAAAAAGATAATTAAACACAACACACTCATAGTAGTTAAATGGGCTACCTGAATAAAGTCCTCCGCATACTCCTCAATCGACCATTCCCCCTGACGGAGATGCATAGTCTTAATACCCCTGAATCCATATGTGGCTGCGTCTTCTGTAATGTAATGGGGACACAGACAATGGTGGTGCTGATCCAAATTCAGGTTTAATAACAGGATGGTCAAGCAGGCAACGGTCAACAAGGTCAAACAGATTTATATAGTCAATCCAGAGTCAAGGTCACACAACAGGCAGATGGTCAAAAAGCAGGCAGCAGACAGGAATAAACAATAAAACAAAGCAAGGGTCTAACACGTCAAGTCAAGAGAGTCTGTGTGCTGTTTAAATAGTCCTTGTAATCAGTTATTAACGGTCCTCCGTCTGTGTGAATGACTGGATATTATGGGAATTTTTATAATCTAATTTCAAATTAACAATAATCAACATATAACTGAAAAGTTATATTCTTTTAATTATATCATTTCATTAACAGCCCAGCTATGAGAGACATTAAACCTTTGTCTTTCTGACTACTGGCTGAGCCAAAGTGATGTAAATGCTACGGGCAGGCTTTTAACGACTCTGCCTTTGTCTTCAGGTGATACTTTCAGACCAAAGAAACCCTTCTGTTGATTAACTTGTGTGGTCAGTAGCTGGGCAGGTTTCTAACACCTATATGCTGGTAATCTTGCTGATTCCAATACTTAATTTGCATGCTTTGTTTAGCCATGATTGTGGTGATTGTGATGCTGCTGATTGTGACAGGATCTAATTTGTAAAATGAACTTGTAAAAGGCTGCTGTATCACCTTGTCGAATGTCAGGAACATTTTACTTTAGCTATCCTAAAGAAAACAGCCAGCGTAATGTAGGGCCTCGCACACGTAATACACAATTATGTAGTGCGTTAACTTTAAATTAGCTCAAAGGGAATATAACAGAACTTAAAGCGGCTCCAAAAGAATCAACTCTCTTGAACTGAACAAACGACTCGTCCAGCGCTCGTTTGAACAGACAGGGCTGTTGACTCAAAAATGAATATTGCTATTCGAACTAAAGTAAAAACACTTTAATATTTAAGCAGGGTAACAAGATCTAGGTATAAGGCATTAGATTCATAAGTATACACAGGCCACTTTCCTTTCAATACAAAAGAGACTTTATTGACTACAAACAAACTAACAAAAACACACATACACACACACATTCATACTGGTTGCAGACAAGGAATAGAAGGAAAGAAGAGTTTAGGAGAGATGTGATGTAAAACCTCAAGATGTAAAACCTAACCAAGCGAACCAAATAATCAATTCAACCTTTACTGTGTCTTAGACAGGGTTATCTATCATTTAACATGATTAGCAGATCATACACCAGTTTAGCAATGGATCTGGAGATGTACTTGCGTTCCTTAGTGATGTGGGGAAGTCCCTCTGTGGAGCTGGATTCCCACATGAGTTCACTGAGTTCACATGAGTACTGATGAAGTGAAGTCCGGTAGTTTAAGTTGGAGACGGCCAAACTGTTGTCGTGTTGACGGGTTTCGCGACGCAACTTAACTTAACTAGACTCTCGACGGAAAGAAAAGAAAGAAGAGTAAACGGAAGATGGGGAAGTTTGAGGCTGTCTCATCCTGGAGAAGAGTTGTCCTGGAAGTGGAGCATCTCCACTTCTCAACAGCTGCTGCTGGTGCAACTCTGTTGGACTGGACGACTGGACTCTGCTCTGCTCTGCTCGCCTGCCTTTGCCTAGAGAATGTTTGGGATGATGGGTTATAACCACCAATGTTTCCGGCCCCTAATAGAGCTGGATTAATAAGGCATTGTCCGTGGATCTGCGTGGCAGTCCCATGTCAGCACATGCACTTTGGCGTGACTCACTCACATGAGCCATGGTGCTCAGACATATAGCATTAAGCATACATTTATAATATGAACATGATACATTTTACATATCTATAATTAAAAAGGAATGAAAGAAAGGGAAAGGATTTCACTCATTCATCTCAAATAACATACACGTAATGGTACGTTTGTGATAACTCAAAGCATAATGGTTACCCATGATTAATGTTTTCTTAACATCTACATGATTCAGGTGCCATACAAGAGCAATAACATGACATTTCATTAAAAGTCTGCTATCAATGTTTTGAGGATGATCTGATGAACTTTATTGTTTGGTTAGATTATAAAATTCAGAGAGGATTTTTCATTCTCTGTTTTGGCCAAAGTCAGTCAATTCTCTGTCTTGCATGGGGGTTGAAAACCCCATTTCCTGAGGTCAAACACAAGCTCTTTGTTAAGAAAATTGTGTTCTCGTGATCAGTTACCCATTCGTCTTGAGTTAACTTGATCAGGATTGTGGGTCCGATGACACTTAAAGGTGCAGTATGTAAGTTTGACACCCAGTGGTTGAACTGGGTATTGGACTCCTAGATCAAAATAAACACACGCGTGGGATGCCAGAGATTGAGTACAGGAGCGAGTGATTTAAACCGTGTTCTAAATAAAATCAACGACACGCGATAGAAGGAATTATGTTCCATATTAAAAGGAGTTTTAGTTCTAACCAACACCTCGAATTGAGATATTAGAAACGGTTTCTATTTCTCACAGCTCAACATGTGAAACCTATGACAGTGCACCTCAGGTAAGCCTCGTGTGTTTTATTCAGTGCTAAATGCTAACAATGTGAGTTTGAATGGATTCTAAACCTTACCGTTTCGTGAGTGAGTGCTTATTCTGTGCTTCTGAAAGGCTGTATTTACATTTTTGTCGTGTTTCGTCTGGTGCAAAGAGTCAAACTGCTGTTTGCGTGTTGTTAGGACACGAGATTACAATGTAACCTGCTCACCTAATGTTTACGTTCGTAATATTTATATCATTTGCTAATTAATAACCTCATGTGGAACTGAATCTGTCTCATTTCGACGTCTGATACTGTCCATTTCGGTCACGGGCGCATGCTTTCAGAGCCTTTCTGAATAAATGAATGAAATACGCTGTTTTCCAACAGGGCAACCCGGAGTGCTGAATTATAATTGGCTAAACTGGCATTCTGCAGGTTAACTTTACCTAAACAAAGACAGCGTTCCGGCACGGAAAAACCATTTTCAAAGCAGAATATCTGACTTCAGCATTGTTTTTCAGTTAAACAAGTATGTTCACTTGGGATGTTTCTTAAATATCTGCAAACATATTATGGTATTTTTATGCTTTAGAAGAATCAAAAACTTACATACAGCACCTTTAACTGATGGTGAACCAGTCATGTGGTTCATAGCCGCAAGGCTTCAGCTTCCTGCTCTGTACTGAACAAATGTGGCCTGACCTTCTGATTTTGGTCAGAGACCAAAATGTATCTCGATCCAGGTGATTCTGATCACAGGTGTCGACTCAGTTATTGGTGTCTGCGTCGTTAAGTCCTCACAGTAAGCTACAACAAAAAAAAATTATTATTATTACTACTATTATTATTAATATTTTCTTTTAGTTTTTTAGTTCCTCAACGTGTTACTTCCTCAAAGTGTTCCTGATTTTTCTAGATTCTGTCTCATCTGTTTAATCTCTCTCTCTCTCTCTCTCTCTCTCTATATATATATATATATATATATATATATATATATACATATTTTTTTTACATATTTAATATATCTTTTAAACATCTCTTCTTTTTTCTTTCTATTAAACCATAATTTTGACTTCTTTTTCCTTAATTCTTAAATCTTTTTCTTACATTCTTTAAATTGATCTTCCTTACATATTTGATCATTAACTCTTCAGTTAATCAATTTCAAACAATTACATTTTCTTTTCAAAATTTTCCCTTAATTGAATGAAGACTCCTCTCAATTTTATCCCTTTGCTGTTTAACAGCTTATTTTTTTCTTCTCTAAGTCATTTCTTCATCTTTCTTCTTATCTATTCCAATGTTTTTTTTTCTTTTTCGATAGCTGATCTTTATGTTGTAGTTTAATTTCTCTATCATGTCCTATTCTTATTATTTATTTCTTCTTCTTTTTCTAATCAACACACTACTTTTGTATTGTTTTAGTCACACTCATTTATTCAGCTAAATTTTTCTTTATTAATATATTCATTCATATAGCTTCAAGTTTCATTTCAACAAATATAACTATATTAAGCAAAACTCACCCTCATTATTGGCATTTTTCATTTTACTTGTTTTATTATTATATTACAGTCTACCATAATTTGATCTAATACATATATTTTTATATTCTCGTTTACTCTCTTCTGCCTCTTCTGTTCTGTAAATAAACACATCCTTACTCCCCTCTCTTTGTTTAAAGAGCTATTCACTTGAATCATATCTCCCTTTTCTATTTTAAAATACATTACATTATTTCTAATTAAGCTGTTCTAATTCTTTCTCAACCACCAACAACATCTCTAGTTTTTTTTTTTAAATAAAAAAAGGGGGATAAGTAATTCGGATAGACCCAGAATACACTTTTCAAAAAACGCAAAACGTCTAACCCCTGGGACTAAAGCTTGTGCAGTTCTGTTGATGTGACCTTCACCATCTGGGTATTCAACCTATGCTTTCAAGATAGAGGAGAAGAGAAGACCAAATCTTGTCAAAGATTTCTTTGCCATAAGAAATCTGATCCTTTCCAAATGTGCTAATTTAGTTAATTCTTCCAGCCAAGATCTACTGTATAGATGATGGGGATTCTGTTGATTTCCAAAACCTTATCACCAGCTTCTTTGCCACAATAAGGCTGTAAGACAACAGTTGTTTTTAGGAATCCTGGAGTGATCTAGTTTTGTCTGAAATTCCGAATATGACCAAAAGTGGGTCGAAAACTAATTCACAATGTAAAATTTTAGATAGTTTTAAATATTTCTGCCCAGAATGGGATCAATTTAGAACACAGAGCATAACTGCGTAAGGGAGTGGCTAAGTCTGTCTTGCATTTATCACAGAAGGGAGAGGTATCAGGAAAAAGTTTATGTAATTTTGTCTTGGCGTATAATGAAGCCGGTCTATAATTTTAAACTGAGACAGTGTCTGGAGTTATCTCATCTCCCAGTTCCTGCTCCCATTGTGATTTTAGGCTCTCCTTAAAAGGCAATTTCTTTGATAACAGTGAGTTATAAATGACTGAAATCGCATGGCAGACCTCACCTCCAAGCCCTAATAGGTCATCCAGTCCAGCTGTATTGACCCCGTTTAAACAGGGTACATATTTTTTAACATAATCCCTAACCTGCAAATATCTGAAGAAATTGTTTGCACGCAGACCAAATTGATCCTGCAGCTGCCCAAAGGACCTGAATGTACCATTTATAAACAGATTCCCTATTTTCTGAATATCTAATTCTTTGTTGAGGGATTAAATGATGGTTTTCCATCAACAGTTAAATGGAAAGATAATGATTTAACCAAATTCGAAGTGTATTGTGAATAATGCAATTGTTGTTATAGATGGACTTGTCTATCTTTATGGGAGACAATATTACTGCTCCAATATCATAAGGACTGCATGCCTCTCTTTCCAGTTGGATCCAGGTTGAATGTGTCACCGTATGATCTAACCATATTAAAATGGTGTGAAAGGCACAAGCTCAGTAATAAAGGACAAAATCAGGAAGGCCAAATCCGCCTTTCGCTTTAGGTTTACAAAGATGTGCTTTACTTATTCTATGTGCTTTGTAATCCCACGGAAATGGCAAAATGATGGAGTCCAATTGCCTGAAAAAAATGTTTTGGGTAAAAATAATGGAATGTTTTGAAATAGATAAAGAATTTGAGGGAGAAAGATCATCTCAATAACATTTACCTGTTCAACTAACGAAATCGGTAAAAATCTCCAGAACTGAATATTATTTTGCAATTTGCCTATTAGAGGAGAAAAAATTGCATTGAATAATGACTGAAACTCTTTTGTGACCTTGATTCCAAGGTATTTAAATTTATTTTGGGTTATTTTGAATGGAAAGACTTGGAGAATAGATATGTCTCTAACCTTAATGGGCATTAACTCGCTCTTAGATCAATTGACCCTATAACTTGAAAATGTGCAGTAATGGCCAACTGTGTCTAAGATCGTTGAGATGAAAGTTTGAGGATTGGAGATATATAGTAAAATATCATCAGCATACAGGGATATTTTGCTTACTGTATTCTTTGTACAGTATATATGTATATTGGGGTCCGCCCAAATGTACTGAGCCAAAGGCTCAAGATCCAGAGCAAAAAGAGGAGGTGAAAAAGCACAGCCCTGTCGAGAACCCCTATATAAATTAAATGCACTGGAAAGTATTCTATTAGTAAGGATTCTAGCACTGGGGTTATAATAGAGAATCCTAATCCAATTTTCGAATTTGTCACCAATATCAAATTTTTTAAGGGCTGCAAAGAGATATGGCCATTCTAATTGATCGAAAGCTTTCTCTGCGTCCAAAGAAACAATAATCAAGTCGTCTGGGTTTGGATTTTGTAAATAGATTATATTAATAAGACGTTGATTTGAGGACAATTGTCCGTTAGGGATTAATCCGGTCTTATCAGGGCGGATATGTTTTTCCATTACTGAGCTGAGCCTAATAGATAGGCCTTCGCCAGGATTTTTTGATCATATGGCAACAGTGATATTGGCCTATAACTGCTTACTTCCACTAGATCTTTCACCTTCTTTGGTAGGACAGTTATTATGGTTTCATTTAAAGAAGGAGGTAGCCGGCCATCACTGTAGGCATGAGTATACATTTTAAATAGATAATGTGAAAGGATAGCTCCGAATTCTTTATAAAACTCACTAGGATATCCGTCCAGACTGGGAGACTTTGCCCCTTTCATTTTTTTCAATAGTGTCTGATATTTCTGAAATTGAGAGCTCAGCATTGAGAGTATTGTGATCTTCCTCTGTCAAGACTGGGAGGTCGCAACCATCCAAAAAAAATTTAATAACTAGCTCATCATTAAAGGATCTAGAGGAATATAATTCCTCGTAAAATGATTTAAATCGCTCATTTATATCTTTATGTGAAGTTAAAATATCCCCCTTTACAGATTTCATTTGCTTATAGTTCGTTAACTTTCTGCTTTTCTGATTTGTCTTGCCAGCAGTTTATGTGGTTTATCCCCAAATTCCAAAATTTTTTGTTGTGTATATAAGAATCCTTTAATAATATGATCAGATAGTAATTGATTATGTTGCAGTCTTAAAGACAAAATCTTCTGTGTGTCCATGGATGGATGTGCAGCGTTGATCTAAATCACCTAGATCTACAAATTTAGCCCTTTTCTTTTTCCTTGCTGCCGCCTGAAAAGAGATAATGCAACCCCTTATATACGCCTTCATAGTTTTCCACAGTATCGAAGGAGAGATTTCGGGATGATCATTCATCTCAAAAAAGAAATCTGCTCTTTTAAATAATCACAGAATTTTGGTAGCTTTAGGAGCTGTGGATCAAGCCTCCATATCTGTGGCATATCAGAAAAACTTAGAGAAAAGGAGAGGGGGGCATGGTCTGAGATCACTAAATCATGGTAAAGTACATTGCTGACAGAGGGCATCAATTTAACATCTAACAAAAAATAATCTATTCGTGTTTAAACATTATGCACATTTGAATGTAACGAGTACGCTCTACCGCACAGATTAAAAATCCTCCAGATGTCAAACAGGTTAGAATTTGTACAATATTCTTTCAGAAAAATACTAGAATTAGAAACAGGGGCAAAATATGTGCAAAAACATGCTTGTAGAAAGCCGGAGAATCCGTATTCGGTCCATAAATATTTACCAGGGTTATTGGAGGAGAAAACAGCTCTCTAGCTATAACTAAATATCTGCCCTCTCTGTCTGCAATTGTTGACTTGTGAATAAACGGTGTACCTTTTCTAAAGAGAATAGCGACTCCTCTTGACCTGACCGAGCATGTAGCGTGATACATTTGACCAATCCATCTGCATTTCAATTTAATATATTCGTTTTTATTCAAATGTGTCTCTTATAGGAAGATTATGTCACTCGATAAGGATTTTAGATGTGCCAATACTTTACCCCTTTTAACTGGTTGATTCAATCCTTTTACATTCCAAGAAACCATTTTAAATTGTCTCCCTTTCTCAGATCACGTTAAGTCATTCTGCATGATAATAGGTCACAACTTCAATGAAAGCCAAATGGTGAGGCCAACAAACGTATAGTAGTAGAAATGTCTCAAAAAAACCCACCCCGTAACCCACTACGGTCGTACTCACACTATGTACAGTTGCCTTAAACCGGGCCAAAGCACGCTTGTCCCCCCTCCCGTCTCCCCCGACGGCCCGCACTCACATTACATTCGGGCCTGGGCGTGCTTCCGTCACCGATAACGCGCTGCTCAGTAAGCGCTCTCGCTCAGTACAGTGGAGATTTCTTTAGTTATATCGTTTAAGTCGTTTGATATGCGGTGACACGCAGTCTAATATTTCGCCGAAAAGATCAGCCACTTTTGACGCTCATAAAGTCCTCGTGCTGCAGGAATTAGGAGGTTTGCTGAAGGCGCAGCTGTCGTGCAGTGAGGGGTTTGCGTCTTTAATAAACTATGACAGTTTGCGTTCATTGAACAGTACGAATGATTAATTAATCCATATCAAACAGTCGCTTAAAAGTCACGTCTCGCTTTCAGTTTCGGGCTCGGGCGCGTTTTGCACTCACACTGTAAGCGTACCGCGCCTGAGCCCAAGTGAACCGCGCTCTGGCACACCTCTTCCAACCGGGCCAGGGCCGCCCAAGTGTACCGTCCCCGAGCCCGATTCAGAGCACTCACACTTCTCAAACGATCCGGGAAACGGGCCTGGGCACGGTTCGGATAGCATAGTGTGAGTACGCCCTAAGTGTCTTGCCTATACTGAGAACCTTTTAAAGTAAGGCGCGACCTCGCTAAGGAAGTAATAAAAGAACCCAAAACCCACCTCCCAAATAACAGACTCCATGTCAAACGTAAACCCTTCCTACTTCCCTTATGAAACACTTCTTCTTCTTCTTCTTCTTCTTCTTCTATCTATAGAAGCCTAAAACAGTCCCACACAAAACCAAAATTGAAATACAAATTTCACATTTTGAAGACATAACTAATTACAAATGAACTCATTGAATCAAATCTCCATGGGCATAAAGAGTCTAAAGAAGTCTGAGTATCTAAACAGCCGTAGTAAAAGTTTGGACAATCTTAAAAAAGAAATTATTCCTATGGCGAAATGTGTATTTCGAAATGAAGAAAAAAGCAATAAACCTCAAATCGGAATACAATCCTTGTTATTAGTTTATTATGTTCATCTGTTTGTGTGTTAATTATGTCTGCTTATGTTCTCCTCATGTCTACTGTCTTGTGTCAGTTCGTCATCGTTTATTCCCCTGTCCTGTTGTGGGTTCCAGTCTTGATCCCTGCCAGCCCATGTTTTTTCCCTTGGGGTAGTTTATTTAGCATTTTATTTTATTATAAATAAAACCCCATTTTGTCTGCATTTGAGTCCTCACTCCTTTTCCTCACCAACTGAACATGACAGATGAGGGTCAAAGGTACTCAGGTGAATATTTTCTTTTTTAAGATTGTCCAAACTATTACTACGGCTGTTTAGATACTCAAACTTCTTTAGACTCTTTATGCCCATGGAGATTTGATTCAATGAGTTCATTGGTAATTAGTTATGTCTTCAAAATGTGAAATTTGTATTTCAATTTTGGTTTTGCGTGGGGCTGTTTTAGGCTTCTATTGATAGAAGAAGGAGGGTGGGACTAGACAATAGATGTGTTGTGAACTTCTAAGACGAGCCAAAAACCAGGGAGAGACTTCGGGTATCTTCAAAGCAGAATTCTTTAATAAGGAACTCGGCGTTGCTGTGGCGGCATCGAAAAAACTCTCTCTCTAGTACAGCAGACACTCACTTTAAATACATTTTTTTCCAGAAACAAAACATGCAAATGAAGTGTTACTAGTGTGACCTGCCATTCCGGCTACAATCTCATCAGCTTATAACAGGTTCTGGAGACAGAACCCGTCCGGCTAGTTGACCAGTACTTAGCCATTTGTTAGACAATAGACACAGCTGTGTGGTGAAACTAACAATTTGCATTACTTTGGAGAGAGTCAGGCCTCAGGAAACCAATACATTTTAAGGTCTGTCACACCCTAAAAAACAAAGAATATAACATTTTAGATATATATAGATTATTGCTAATTTGGATAAATTTATTCCCACAGTTCCCCCTTTGAGAGTTATTAAAAAAAACTCTCACACAATATAAATTTAAACACTGGAGAAAAAAAAAGTTCATTCTTGTAACGTATTATGGTTACAGGCTCATAGTACTTGCTCTGTGTTTTTACTGTCAATATTTACACACGGCATATTGACACAGGAACAAACATGCCACTGAAGTCCATGGATTTCTTATAGGTTAGCAGTGGCTCTAGTTGTCTCTTGAAGGTTGTGACTGGACTTGTAGGTGAGAAGGTTGGTGTCTATGGGTCTCAGGACAAGAAGTTGTATCTGTACAAAATAAGAAAGAAAACAGAAGGCAACGAAACAGTATTTGTTGCAAAAAGAAAAAAAGTAGAAAATAAAAATAAAAAATAAATAAAATTTGCAAAACACTAGCTTTGTATCCTCTGTTCAATCTAATTCTGCTATAGTTGTTCCTTCTTTCACTATTTCTTATGTCCCATGACACATAAGGAACAGCGAGGTAAGGATGGACTAATAAGAGGGGGAAAATCCTATGAGGTATGTCTTCACCCAGGGGTGGCCCCCAATCCCTATTGGATCAGTTCTTCCCTGGGCACCCCACTGTTCTGTGTGTCCTATCCCTGTAGGTGGTGGAACAACCTTGCAATGTGAGACATGTGTCCAAGTTTTTCTTCCCTGACACAACACTGCAGCTGCTGTAATCAACATCACTTGATGTGGTCCATGCCATTTAGGCTCTAATGGCTTGTTTCTGAATGACTTTATCATGACCCACTGACCTGGGATGATTGTGTGTCCACCTTCTGGTGGATTTTGCCAACACGACTCAACTCTCTCTCTGGCATTCTGTACAGACTTGGTGAGGTTTTCACAGTAAGCTATCAGGGCATCTGAGACAATGTGCACATCAGCGTTTCTAAGATCAATTACACCTGGCATCTGCATTGGGCGTCCAGTAATAATGTCATGAGGGCTCAGTCCTACTGATCTGTTAGGTGATGCTCTCATACTACACAGTACCGCTGGAAGTGCTTCGACCCATAAAACTCCTTCCTGATGCATTTTGCCTGGTTTTAATTGTCCTATTAGCTCATTCAACCTGTCCTGATGCTTGTGGCCTGTAGGGGCAGTGACGATTCCACTTAATCTTCAACATTTTAGACACTTCCTTGACTACCTGTCCTGTGAAGTGTGTACCCTGATCTGAGTCAATGGAATCTGGTAATCCCCATCTGGGAATAAAATCAGTGATTAGACATTTAGCCGTATGTGCAGCTGTAGCACGTCCTGTTGGATAAGCTTCAACCCATCTCGAGAACTTATCTATTACTATCAAAACATCAGTTTTTTCTTTACAGGGAGGTATTGATATGTAATCGACCTGCAGGTGACGAAATGGCCCCGGTGGAGCTGGGGTATGTGTTGCTGCTGTAGTTGCTGCTGGCACGTCATTATTTTTCTGACATGTAACACATCTTTTCACTGTTTCGGTGGCTACATTTCTGAATTTTGGATTCCACCATTGATTTGAGAACCTGTGATTCATGGTTGCTGGACCACTGTGACCAAAATTGTGTATTTGTTGAGCCAAATATGGCAACAGTGATTCGGGAGCAACGTATTTTCCCTCTTTAGTCCAGCAGCCAGATGAATCTACTGTGGCTCCTTTGTCTAACCAGGTCCATGCTTCATATAAAGGAACATTTTTGTACAGATCAATAATTGATTCAGGAGGCAGAATTGTTTTCTGTGCTGTACTACCGGAACATACTTGTACATTAGCAAAATAACAAGCCTGTTTAGCTGCTACATCAGCAAGAGCATCACCTTTAGCTTCCATGGTATTAGCTGTGAGATGTGCTTTCACTTTAATCACTGCCAATTTCTTAGGAAGTTTAATGGCAAACATCAGGTCTTTCACTAATCCAGCATGCTTAATAGGGGATCCGGCAGAAGTTAGAAACTGTCTACTTTGCCAAATGATACCAAAATCATGAATTACCCCAAAAGCATATCTGGAATCAGTGTAGATATTTGCAACTGATCCTGAAGCTAGTGTGCATGCTCTAGTTAAAGCTACTAGTTCTGCAGCTTGAGCTGATAAGTGATCTGGAAGACGACCTGAAGCTATCACTTCTGTGGTGGAAGTTACTGCATAACCTGCTCGTCTGTTACCTTCAATGACTTGTGCTGAACCATCAACAAACATTTCCCATTCTGCATTCTTTATGGGCGTTTCTGCTACATCACTTGTAGGTGTATAAGTAAGCGTAACACAATCATGAGTCATCTCTCCCTCATCCTCTAACACAACTTCAGTCAATGCAGACATCATACATGAGGATGGGTTTGTGATTGGTGCATGCTGTAAAACAACATTCGGGGCTGTGAGGGTCGTTAACCAATTTCCCCAACAAGAGGAGGTGACAGAAGTGTTTTTTGCTTGATTCATTAGTGCAGACACTGCGTGAGGGCATCTTAAATTTACAGTCTGACCTAACACCATTACTGCTGAAGCCTGAAGAGCTAGATAAACTGCCTGTACTGCTCTAAGACATGGACCCATACCTTGAGCGACTATGTCAAGTTTACCAGAATAATAATGGATTGGGCATAAACAGCCCCCATGATCTTGCATCAAACATGCTGTCATAAAGCCTGATTGTTCATGAACATAAAGCACAAAAGGCCTATCTGATTCAGCAATTCCTAAGGCTGGTGCTTTACACAATGCACTCTTCAAATTATTGAAAGCATTAAGCTGAGTTTCTTCCATACTAACTGTATCAGAATCCTTAAACTGACCTTTCAATATGTCATAGAGTGGCTGGCCAATTGAGGCATAATTTTCAATCCAAGGTCGACAGTAACCTGCTGTTCCTAAGAATGATCTGAGTGCTTTAATGGTGGTAGGTGGAGGTATTATTTTGACTGAAGCTGCTCGATCCTGTGTAATGGATCTATTTCCTGTACCAATTGTTTGACCCAGAGAAGTAACTTGGTTTTTAGCAATTTGAGCTTTGTGAAAGCTGCATTTATGTCCTTTTTTTTGCAAATAGTCTAACAATTCTGCCAATTCAGTTTTATGTACCTCATGATCTGTCAAGGCAATCACAATATCATCAACATAGTAAATCATGGTAGACCTTTTGACTGGACATTCTGGGTCACACAAATCACGTCTGACAGCTTGATGATAAATAGTTAGGGAATTTTGAAATCCCTGTGGTAAGCGTGTCCACTGGTATTGTTCATAGTCAACTGTGAAAGCTAACCATGTCTGGCTGTCAGAGTGCAAGGGTACAGAAAAGAATCAATTAGACATATCAATTACTGTAAAAATTTTACAATCTAATGGTAGACCATTACAAATTGTAGAAGGATCTGCTACTAATGGGGTGATTTTATCAATATGTTTATTGGCTACTCTGTAATCTATGGTGAGTCTCCATGTTCCATTAGCTTTCTTTATAGGCCAAATGGGTGAGTAACAGACACTGTTGGTTTTAACTAGCACTCCTTGCTTCAGTAATTTTTCTATAATAGGTTTCACTCCCTGTATGGCTTCCTTACTGATTGGATATTGTTTGGTAACTGGAGGTGGGGTTCCTGTCAATTTGACGGGTTTTACACCTGTCAGAAATCCACAATCATCCTTGTCATTTGCCCAGATTGGATGATTCTGTAAGAAAGCATACTCAGGAGCGATTGCATTATCAGTAGAGACTTGTACTGAGGAAATTTTTATGCTAGCTGTTTCTGAAGACATGTCTAAGGTTAGATGTAATTGTCTTAGTATATCCATGCCTAGAATTGCACCTGTATGTAATGGAGCGCATAGCAATTTTATTGTCAGAGTTTTTGGGCCAAATTGTACCTCTGGGCGGGGTTTCAAACAAAACAGAGTCTTCACCTATTACACCTGTTAAGGAAAGTTTAGTTTTGTTTTACGGAATGTTCAAATCTTTAGCCAATTTCATAGGAATTACTGTAATTTCTGCACCTGTATCAAGCAAAAAATCTATCTCTTTATCTTGTATGCTACCTTTCACAAAAATTATTTTGTCATTGTGTTGGATTACAGGGGAAAGGTAGCTACTCACAGCACCAACAATTAGTTTTTTTCCTGTTCTTGTTATGCTCTTAGAAGAGCCTGAGCAAGCTGTCCTAAAGCTGCCGTAGACAATGGTGGAACTACTTCAGGGTTGTAGGCAGGCTGAGAAGGAGCATAATTATGCATAGCATGTCTTTTACTATCTTTTAGCTTCTTCCTACACTCTTTCTCCCAGTGTCTTAATTTCCCACAGTAGTTGCATTTGCCTTCTCTTTTAGGCCACCTAATGTCTTGGTTTGTTGTACTAAATGTAGTTGCTGCTATTCTGACTTTTGCTTTAACATCAGCATCTTTTTCCCATGCAGCTAACTTGCCAAGATTATTTCTGATGGTATTGTCATACCACGTAAGATCTAGAAAAGGCAATGCTTTCCTGTACTCTGTTACAAGGCCATTAGACCAAATGCGAACTAGTGGTCCTTTGTCATGTAACACATTCTCAGGGTTGTCAACAATTCCACTGTAAGCTATGGCTGTCTGACAAAACCTCTCAGTGAATTCATTCACAGATTCAGCCTTCTTTTGAGCACAGTTAGTCACTCTAGACCACAGGTGTCAAAGCCAGTTCCTGGAGGGCCACAGCCCTGCACAGTTTAGTTCCAACCCTGCTCCAACACACTTACCTGTAGGTTTCAAACAAGCCTGAAGGACTCAATTAGTTTGATCAGGTGTGTTTAATTAGGGTTGGAACTAAACTGTGCAGAGCTCCGGCCCTCCAGGAACTGGCTTTGACACCTGTGCTCTAGACCAATCTATTTTGGGTCCCAAAATATTTTTTAGAGTTTTCAAAATACCTTCTCTCAAATCATCTTTACTGGCATGTTGCAGATCAGAAACAGCAGATTCAAAACTGTTGAATTCAGATTCTGTTAGAATTTGGGACATTAGCTGTGTAATTTCTGTCAACGACATGTATAAAGACGCATTTTGCTGATTAGTGCTCTCCTAGACTCAGAAAAATTTGTGCGGGCCGTATGTAAACTCTGAGACAGTCTTTCAATGTCTTTAGGTCCTAGGGCTTTGGCAACAGTTTAAACTCGGACAACGAAAGCATTGGGAGAAACAATTTCAATTTCCTCAATTCTCTGTGATTTTCTCCTAGCACCACAAACATTCACTGAGTCTACAGGTACCTCTGTTTCAAAGAAAGTTTGTAAGTCTGGATAAATATTATCAGACTCACTGATTTCTTCTACATCAGCTTTATCTGAAGCTTTGTTGCGGTTCAGTTTCTTTGTCAGAGATGCTACTCTAGCACGGAGCTGTTTGTTCTGTTCCTCTAGCTCTGAGTTGCGCTTAGCTTGTTGTGTGGCTAAGGATAAAGCAAATTCTCTGTGACAGAAGATAATGCCTTTTACATTGTTTTTACGGATACTGGCACCTAGCATTTTTTTACACAAATCTACAGACCAAGTCTTGTCTGGATGGATCTCATATTTCTGAGTTAGCTCTTGCCTCACTTTCTCAGTGACTATTAGGTCCATCTGTACTCCTAACAATGATTTAAATTCTTCATCTGACCACAAAGGAGTCGCAAGACCACCTTTTTTATTTGTGGGGATCAGTTTAGCGTTCTTCTTAAACATTTTGTGAGTTTCTCAGTTACTACACAAACAACACACTAAACTTCTCGGATCAACAGACTGTATGTTAACAAAAGTTAACCTTCCCTGGTAATGCAGAGGACAAAACACAAACTATTAGCACTTCATGCTAAGCAAAAACAAAACAAACAAAACAAATATTAACACGTAATTTTAATCTTCTCTGCTTTACAGAGGAAAAAGATTATTTTTTTGCACAAAGGCTTACTTCCCTGCATGAAAAACAGAGGATTACAAAATTTTAGCACCGAAGGCTAAACTTCCCTGCCTGAAAACAGAGGATACAGAATTTTAGCACAAAAAGGCTAAGCTTCCCCTGCCTGAAAACAGAGGATACAGAATTTTAGCACAAAAAGGCTAACTTCCCTGCCTGAAAACAACAGAGGATTACTTATTCATCTCTAAAATAAAATTTAGAGGATAACTTAGCTAACTAAACCCACAGCTGTTTGTTAACTCTTCTCTGACGGCGCAGAGGGTAACTAGATGTACTGGTTTTTGTGGTTCTTTTTTATAGAGTGAAAACTCACCAAATCGTGGTTGAATTGAAAAGATTCAGTCTGGAGAGAAGTATGATCTTTCTTGAGCTTGATGTCTCAGTCAGATTTCAGGTAAATTTAACTTCCATCAGGGTTGCAGTCTCCAAGGTGTTGAGAATATGTGACCTCAGCTGTTCAACTTTAAGTTGCTGGAACTGGAACGATTCAGTCTTGTGTGAAGTCAGATATTTGTTAAAAATTAAGGGTCAAGCTTGATTTAGGTGAATTCTTCTTCTATCCGGGTCAACTTGATTTGGGTGAATTCTTCTTCTATCCGGCTCACGGCACCAAAACTGTTGTGAACTTCTAAGACGAGCCAAAAACCAGGGAGAGACTTCGGGTATCTTCAAAGCAGAATTCTTTAATAAGAAACTCGGCGTTGCTGTGGCGGCCATACCTGCCAACACTCCCGTTTTTCCCGGGAGTCTCCCGTATTTCAGACCCGTCTCCCGTATTGGTCTGTCTCCCGGTAAACTCCCGGAATTCCCCCGCCCCCCACTCCTCAGCATTTTGGTACAGTCCGGGCTGAAACTTGGCGCTTGTGCTCTTCCGGTGACGATCGCGGGCTACAGTTAGCGCGCCCCATCTCCCTAAACCTGTCACTCCTCCCGCTCCCCGCTCTTCAGTTTGCGCCAGTGTTGCCAACTTTGCGACAAATTTTCAAAAAAGCGACTATTTTGTGTGTTACTGGCGATTTTTATAGACTGTCGTTTGTCCATTACTGTACCGTCCCTACTCTTCTCAACGAGCCTCCCCTGCAGCCTGAGAGCAGAGCACCTCTCAGCATACCGACGGCAAATGATTTAGAACAGGTGGCAGTTTGAAGGTATTTCCCTTGTACAGTCAACCCGATCTGCTTCTCCTTTATTTTAACAATTTAATTTGACCGTTTATTCTTGTTGCACAATCAGAGATGTTTTAAGTGTGAGTTTGTCTGAGTATATTACGTCTGAGAGATTACTGCAAATTCCCTACTCATCTATAATGATATACTGTATTCAAACAGCAATACAGTTAGTTAAATTGACAAGCTTACATAAAGCATAGTGCGAATATAAAATACCCCATTTATTTACCATAGGCTGTTAAACAAACAGAAATGGTAGAACGCGATGACGTCAGTAATATGCAAATTAGCGTATGACGTAATTTACTCCCGGAATTTACGAACCAAATGTTGGCAGGTATGGTGGCGGCATCGAAAAAAACTCTCTCTCTAGTACAGCAGACACTCAGTTTAAATAAATTTTTTCCAGAAACAAAACATGCAAATGAAGTGTTACTAGTGTGACCTGCCATTCCGGCTCCAATCTCATCAGCTTATAACGGGTTCTAGAGACAGAACCCGTCCGGCTAGTTGACCAGTACTTAGCCATTTGTTAGACAATAGACACAGCTGTGTGGTGAAACTAACAATTTGCATTACTTTGGAGACAGTCAGGCCTCAGGAAACCAATTCATTTTAAGGTCTGTCACAACCAAAACTGTTGTGAAATTCTAAGATGAGCCAAAAACCAGGGAGAGATTTCGGGTATCTTCAAAGCAGAATTCTTTAATAAGGAACTCGGCGTTGCTATGGCAGCATCGTAAGAACTCTCTCTCTAGTACAGCAGACACTCAGTTTAAATAAATTTTTTCCAGAAACAAAACATGCAAATGAAGTGTTACTAGTGTGACCTGCCATTCCGGGTCCAATCTCATCAGCTTATAACGGGTTCTGGAAACAGAACCCGTCCGACCAGTACTTAGCCATTTGTTAGACAATAGACACAGCTGTGTGGTGAAACTAACAATTTGCATTACTTTGGAGACAGTCAGGCCTCAGGTAACCAATACATTTTAAGGTCTGTCACACCCTAAAAAACCAAAGAATATAACATTTTAGAAGTATAGATTATTGCTAATTTGGATAAATTTATTCCCACAGACGGGAGAGCACATGACACAAGAAAACGCCACAAGCCATTGTAAGAAATCAATCTACGTTAAAAGATCAATTTAGGAACTATTAGCTTAGATCAATGACTCGGATCCTGAAGATTCGAATCATTGATTCGACTCAATTGAGTTGGATTGAATCAGATCAAAGATTCAAACTGTGTATGTCCCGCAAATGGAGACAATCACGTTTATTAATTCTCGTCTATATTATTTCCGTGGCCACCGGTAATAACATAACACAGAATAGGGTTAAATTTTAGCAAGGTAACACGATCTGCAGCGTGAGGCAAAGACTTACAAAGCACATAAACGAGCACACAGTTCTTTCAAATGAGAACAAAGGTTTATTGAGCTACACTATTCGATACACGAGGCTAACTACGTAGTAATCAAAACAACAAACAAACAAACAAATGCACACACACGTTCACACACACACGGACAGTTCGGAGGATGCAAAATGAATTGAACCAACAGTCCAGCCGATCTATTTCTTACTAGATCTTAGAATCACCTGAGAAACCACAAAAGCAGAGAATTGACTTATCTTTAACTGCTTAAAATCATATGCACCTGATCAGATAGGGAACACAATTGTCGTGTTACTTGCGGGTTTGTTGGAGTCCTCCTTGGATTTGGATTTCCCTCGCCGGGCTGGAGGGAGGAAACATGTGGCGCATAAGCGTGGCTTCTCTGTGACGTCGCTGGGATTCACTCGGCGTGAGTGTAGCTGGTTGTCCTGGGTGACGGACTCCGTTGAGACTGAGAGTCAGTTAAGCGGAAGTTTCAGCGGTTGAGAAACTTAACAGGTTTTGGAGGAAGAGTTTGTGATGTTGACCTAACCGCGTGGTGGCGATTAGGGGCGGAGAACAACAGCGGGTTGATACCAGCTTGCTGCTAAGAGGCTGCGCGCATGGTTGACGCTGCAAGGAGGTTTTATAGGCTGGCTCTGAGCCATCCCTCATGACATTGTCGTCCAATGAACGGCAAGATGAAGGGCGGGGCCACGCCCCGTCCCAGCGTAGGCAGGTTTAATAATTAACCCACTGCAAGAGACTTAACGTGATAAAATCTCTGGTAAGATTGTAACTATCTGACATCAAATGTTACAATATGGTTCGGATTACAAAATTCTCATTTACAGCAAAGTATTGCAAATAGAAAATCATTTTGTTCAACACTAAACATGAAGCATATCAAACACACACAGATCATTTTAGCCTGTTTAGGGGTAAAAATGGGGGATTCTTCTGGGGATTCAGTTCGAGCTCGATCAGCGTGGAATCTTTGTGAGTTCTTTCGTCGACCTCTTGGGCTGGTTGTGTCAAGGTGATGGTGTTTTACCTTAGAGGTATCACTGGATTCCCACGAGCTTGTCCCCCTTTGGTTTGCAAATGAGGTGGACCTGTTCCACGGTCTCTCCCGGTGACGTTCAGGTGAGTGTTGTCGTCCAGGCGGTCCATCCCAGTGGCTGTTCCACTGTTTAGGTGTGGTGTCAGCATGACGGTCTCGTTGGCTGTTGTAAGACGACACATTCCACTCACTGGGAGGTAGTTTAGCGTTGTCTGGGCCCTGGGCACCCTCAAGGGCCAGATCTTGACTTTGAGTGTTGAAGTCATAAACAGCAGGGATTGTGGCACTCTTTCCTGGAGTCATCTTTTGTTTGACGTAGGCTTCATGTGCCAAGTCTCGTAACTGCTGAGTGTTCATTGTGTGGGGGCATGCAAGAACCCCAAGATGGTGGCTTACTCCAGGATGAAGGTTTCTCAGGAAGAGAATTTTGAAGTTCAGGTCCTCTTCCATCTCAGGTTCATTGCGGGTGCCGAAGTAGGCTCGTCTGAGTCTGCTGTAGTAGGTTTGAGCAGACTCATGGCGACCTTGTTCCGTCTCCAGGGCAGCTGCAAGTCCTTGTTCAGATTCTGGGTCATCAAACTCTCTGATGAGGGCTTCTCGGAGCAGAAGGTAGTCAGTCTTGGTGTGAGCAGGCTGACGATCAAGGAAGCTGCGTACTTCAGGGCTGGAGGTTGCTCGGAGCAAATAAAGTCTATCTTTGTCAGTGACATTGGGTCTCACCTCCAGGTGAAAGTCAATGTCTTGCAGATAGGCATGAACATCTTGGCTGCCTGGCAAATTCGGCGTGAACGTGACCAGGTTCTTGACTAGCTTGTCAAGGTCTCTGAGGTCCAGGCCACCTAGTGATGCGTGGCTGGCTGGAACAGAGGGAGCTGGTGAGGGTTTTAGCAGTGACCCCTCAGCTTTCTCGTTGTGTGACAGTTCATATGCATGTTTAAGTTCATCTTTAATGCTGTTGGACTCTTCTTTGATGTAGTCCAGCTGCTGTGTGAGTCGTCTGATCTCCTGTCTTGCTTCAAGCAGGTGAGCTTCGAGGGCTTTGTTTCTGCTGTTCTTGTCTTTAGAGTCAGCATTTACCTCTTTTAGTAGCTGTTCGACGTACTCAAGCTTGTTAGCGACATCAGCATGGTCGGCTTTGGCTTGTTCCATTTCTTGGGTGGTGGCGTCTAGAGTCTCTTGAAGTTTATCGATCTCTTTGGCAGCTTGATCAGTCTCATCTGGCTGTTCCGGTCGTTCCTGAGCCTCCAGTTCGAGCTGGTTGATGCGGGTTTGCACGCATGTCAGCTGGTGCTTGAGCTGGGCGGAATGCCGGTCACTCAGTTTGAGGGTGGCGATGAGAATGTGACTCAAGGTACCTGTGATCTTGGCTAGGTCTTTGTGATTGTAGCTTTTGCTTGGGTCTTGCTTCATGAGGCTGTTTAGGTTCTCATCCAGCTGGTCCTGTGTTAGGTGCTGTAGCGTTTCGGCGGCCTTAGGGAGGAGGCTGTCCGTTGCAACACTTAGCCATGTTTCTAGGTCTTTCCAGTGGCCAACAGGGTCTTTGGGGAGAGCCATGCTGTGCGGCGGTGAGGGGGAAGACCTAAAACTGACACTGACACAGACCTAGGGGAGAGAGAGAGAGAAAAAAACAAAAACAAAACAGATGGCAAACAAAAGTGTCTGGGTGTAATATCAAGTGTGAGCTACTGTTGAGGGTGGAATAAACAGGTGGGTGTTGTTCTCTGTGACTGTGATGCTCTGGGGGGCGTGCGTCTAACTTGTAGTCTGTGGGGACAGTCAGTAACACACACAGTTAGGACAGCTAGAGAACAGAGGAAAAGAAGAAGACTGATGAGGAGTAGAATGATGATTGGCTGCTTCCAGGTTCCTAGAGGGAACGTTTCCTTCAGCTTTGTCAAGTGTGAGGTGAAAGGATGCTTCTAGGCTGGAAGTTAAAAATGGGGAGCTCCAAACACCAGGACTGTGATTGTTATTAATTTCCTCCGAGGTGAAAGAAAGTGCAATAACAATGACAGTATTGGTTTCTCACTCGTTAGGATTGACACCATACACCAAGTAGACCACTTTGGATGCAAATCTAGAATCAAATTTGAAAACGCCTGTCTTCCGGTTGATCCGTTTCGTCATTGATTGGGTAGCGTCCTATGGCGAGAAAGGGTAGAGAGAGAGTCAGATCATTTAAGCGTAAAATGTTTAAGTCTTACAAACATTTGTTAAATGTTTCAAACGTTCTCTGCTTTCATGATTCCCACAGGTACAATTCCAAAATGGCAGCGGTAGTCAACTCAGGAAAAGACAGTTAAAAGAAAGAATAGGAAGTGGAGCGAGTTTTCAAATTACAAAGTTGATAGATTGGTGGCGCTGTTGAGTCAATACATCAAAGGTTGGTTTATTGTGTCATCAAGATAACTAATTAGCCTAAGTGGATAGGAAAAGCCTAATTTTCCTTCGGGTTTGGCTAATTGGAGGCTACTGTGCCGGTATGTTAGGTTTAAATGATGACTTGAGTTCAGTTATAGCCACTTCATAGGCTGCACTGTCCCATTGCATCAACCAAACACCAGAGGGAGCACTGTCCTGTGAGGTAATTTAATACCTGAAGGATAATAAAAAAATTAAGGTAGACTTAAAAAAAAACTTGATTGCGAATTAATTTAAAACTAATTCAAATTAGTAATGACATCAAGTGATTCAAAATTCTGATTTTATTCATAAACTTGATTAGGAGCCGCTATAATTAAATTAATCAATAATGGTTGTAGAAAAGGGAAACCAAACACCAATTAACTATTAATGAAATTAAAATTTCCAAATAGTAATAATGTTGGTTGAGACTAACACTCAGTGATGTTGTCATTAAAGTCATAAACACAATTATGATTTAATTAATCAGCAAGCATTCCTGCAAATCATAGTTATGGGAATAAGTCAATTTCTTAATCAGTGATGATAGGGAATGGTAATATTCCTAATGTCATTAAATTGGATCAAAAGTGTTTATTTAAAATTAATCAATAACTGTTATTGAAATAGGGCAACCAATCATCAATAAACTATTAAATGAAATTAAAATTTCAGATATAGTGATTGTGTTGGGAAAGTCCCAGAAACAATAAATGTTATTAAATTAATAATTAAACACGGTGCTTTATAAATCACTTCAAATATCAACAGTCATAGGAAATGGTTGTTCCTATAATGTTGAAAAGTTTCACAAAAGCAATAAATCCGTAATTAAGCATTTAAGCATTAATTTGATGATTAAGCAATCATAAGCATTAAGTTATAGTATTGTAGAACAAACTATAATTCATTGCTAATAAACCAACAACTCATGAGCATTTGTATTGATCAAACAGGCCAGGATAAGCGGGAAAGCATTTGACAAATGTGATTAAAACCAGCGATGAGATCGCATTCAAATGAGGGTTTATCAAATCTGCATTAGTCAACGCATTTTCCAAGAAAAGGGAGAAACTGAGAAACAAGGCAAATAGCCTATAAGCAGGAGAATCGAGACTAGGATTCTCGCTTACGTGTGTTAGTTTGTCACTTCAAACACACTGCATTCAAACCACAAGAGCGCTAAACCATTAGCCTTGAATGCTATAACCATACCACTCAATTCATTGCAACAACGTGGGCTCCAGTTAGCTTAGCCTGGTGCTAAAGAATACAGCAGATCCACGTGCGGAGGACTGCGCCTGCGCACATGCTCCGGAAAAGTCTCTCAGGACTTCCGTTGCTATGGCAATATACACAGAGCGAACGCATTCATGAACACACATTAACATACATCATGTCACATGTGAAATGGCTGCACATTTCACAAGAATGGAGCACTATTGGATCACGGCGGATCAGCGCTCTGTGTCAGGACTTTTCTCAGTCAAAGACACGCGTGGATTAAACCACACAAATTATTTGATCAAGTTAAATTCTCCCGTGAAACTAGTCTCAGCAGCTCTTCCCGAGCGCAGCGCTGGAGTTTCGCTAACTCATGCGTTAGTGAATCAAAAGTGGCAAAAAAGACAGTTAGCTACTCTGTGCTTAATTTTGACCAGGGAGAAATGCACAGTTAGACTTTAAAGCTGGGACACGCACCTTTAAATCTACTGTGGAAGGCCTTTTAGGAGAAGATAATAAAGAACTCGCTTATTATTTCTCTGTTCGTACGCTTTTACAGCGGCTTTGTCTCGTGGACAAACTATTCTGCAGTTCGCTTTCTCAGAAGCGCTCGAGATGCATTCGTGCGTTCAGACACGCTGGGTAGTACCACAATGAATCGAACAGTAACACAACACCTTTGATTCTCTGTCTCTAATCTATTCTTCCGGACAAAAATAGAAAAGAAAACAATGTTTTGTGCTAAAAAGTCTGTTCAAGCTGCCCGCATTCTCCACCATTATGTAAGAAATCAATCTACGTTAAAAGATCAATTTAGGAATTATTAGCTCAGATCAATGACTCGGATCCTGAAGATTTGAATCATTGATTCGACTCAATTGAGTCGGATTGAATCAGATCAAAGATTCAAACTGTGTATGTCCCGCAAATGGAGACAATCACGTTTATTAATTCTCGTCTATATTATTTCCGTGGCCACCGGTAATAACATAACACAGAATAGGGTTAAATTTTAGCAAGGTAACACGATCTGCAGCGTGAGGCAAAGACTTACAAAGCACATAAACGAGCACACAGTTCTTTCAAATGAGAACAAAGGTTTATTGAGCTACACTATTCGATACACGAGGCTAACTACGTAGTAATCAAAACAACAAACAAACAAACAAACAAACAAATGCACACACACGTTCACACACACACGGACAGTTCGGAGGATGCAAAATGAATTGAACCAACAGTCCAGCCGATCTATTTCTTACTAGATCTTAGAATCACCTGAGAAACCACAAAAGCAGAGAATTGACTTATCTTTAACTGCTTAAAATCATATGCACCCGATCAGATAGGGACCACAATTGTCGTGTTACTTGCGGGTTTGTTGGAGTCCTCCTTGGATTTGGATTTCCCTCGCCGGGCTGGAGGGAGGACTTCTCTGTGACGTCGCTGGGATTCACTCGGCGTGAGTGTAGCTGGTTGTCCTGGGTGACGGACTCCGTTGAGACTGAGAGTCAGTTAAGCGGAAGTTTCAGCGGTTGAGAAACTTAACAGGTTTTGGAGGAAGAGTTTGTGATGTTGACCTAACCACGTGGTGGCGATTAGGGGCGGAGAACAACAGCGGGTTGATACCAGCTTGCTGCTAAGAGGCTGCGCGCATGGTTGACGCTGCAAGGAGGTTTTATAGGCTGGCTCTGAGCCATCCCTCATGACATTGTCGTCCAATGAACGGCAAGATGAAGGGCGGGGCCACGCCCCGTCCCAGCGTAGGCAGGTTTAATAATTAACCCACTGCAAGAGACTTAACGTGATAAAATCTCTGGTAAGATTGTAACTATCTGACATCAAATGTTACAATATGGTTCGGATTACAAAATTCTCATTTACAGCAAAGTATTGCAAATAGAAAATCATTTTGTTCAACACTAAACATGAAGCATATCAAACACACACAGATCATTTTAGCCTGTTTAGGGGTAAAAACCACACATTATGAACCTGGTTGGTTGAAATAAACACAGCACATCAATACCTATAAATGTCACTCAAAATATCAAATTTTGCCTTGGTTATAACATCTATACGAATCGTTTTCCTTAAGTCTCCTTCATTTCTTTTGTCTCTGAATTCTGTCCATCTCGTGGTCGAACGCATGGCCGTCCACATGAGGGTCATCCAAAAGTCTCGTGATGAAGAGAATTTGAAGGGCGTCTTTGTCTAGTTGGTTAACGATTAACCAAAATTGTGCCCGCATCTGTCCAACTCAGGCTTGCTCCCCTGTTATCCTACTTTTAGAAGCCCTGGAGCGAGTAGGGCCATTTGCACTTACATTCCAAAGCCTGGTTCGAACTGGTTTTGACCGGCGAGTCTCTACACCATGTAAAACGGGACAAGAACACACAGCCAATGAGAGAACTCATTAATCGGCTGTTCACAAGACAACACTAAAGCACAATAGTGAAGCACGCGGACACAATGTAAACATAGAGCCACGTGCTTAGACAACACAAACAGCCGCAAGACACAAGCACACGATAGATGAAAACACCTTACCGTGCGCTCACACATATGCAACGCGCATGTTTTATCTCAGCCCCAACTGAAACCAAAACCAACCAGACTGAGGCGATGAGAATGAAACAGCGCGATGCTGACAGAACAAAACACAAACACAAGTACAAGAGCACGCGTCCCAAGCACGAACAGACCTCGCGTGCCCGCATCAAGCGGGAGTGCGCATAGTCTGAGCGTGCTCACTACGACACCCATACAGAGACACAATGACAGAAACAGCACTCCTACGTCAAGTTGCGGTCTGCCTCAAAATGGGAGGGATTTGGATCCTATTTTAGCGTCAGGAAAAAAAAAAAAGGTACTTATTGTGTTTCTGTCACTCAAAATGACAGTGGACACACTATACCTACACACAGTTCTGCACAAACAGCTTACAAAAGAGAATTTTCATCATAGATGCCTTTTAAAGCTTTCATAGCTTTCAATCAATACCAAACATGAAATATTTCACAAACATTCTGTAGATTTCATCCACCACTAATGGCTATTACTCATTAACTATCCATGACAGTTACGTTAAACACCTGGAACATGTACACATAAAAACCTACAGAAACTTAAAACAAGCATACATTACTCAAATAAACACAGTTTAACTGAATGTCCATTTAACTTTTGGAGGTTATTTGGTCGCTTCTTTGTCTGCCTGAGAAATGTGTATTCCTCTCGCAGATGCGGTTTGCAGGCTCGAACCAAAAGGGCTTGCTGAGCGTTCTCAGAAACCTGCTTAAGGGGTCTTTGAGTGTAGAGCCTCTTTTATTGTTTTAAGATTAAGTTGATTAGCGAGCATTTGTGATCAACTGGCAAATCATCCTGTGGATAACCTTTGCTGGGTGCCTGTGGATTGCTTTGGAAATTAAAAAAAACCTCAGATATGTAGGCACCAATCGATCTTTTAAGAATATGGTGTGTGACTAGTTCAGTTCTGGAAGGATCCGTTGACTCCCTACACTGTTATTAATTACTTGCACTCATGTAAATCCAATCCCCTGACACCTGTGTTTATTCACACCTTCGCAACACAAATTAAGATATTTAGATGAGATCTGAGAACTCTCTCATTCTCCATAGACAGCAATGGTCACAAGGCATTCAAAGTACAGGAAAGGAACCAAAAACATTGGCAAAAAATTCCATGCAACTAGTTTGTTGCAACTGTTATCATATAAAGCTCCAAGAATACGTGTTTGTGCAAAATAAAACAAAAAGAACAGATTTGTTTATCAGTTTCTGTTTTGCACCAAAAAACTGTAAAAACCACATTGTTTGTCTTTGTCTTCTCTCCTGCATCAAGTCAGGGTGCCGTTTTACTATGGGCAACAGTGTCATATTACCCATAGTAAACTTGCACTTTATCTGACATGGAAGACGTAGGTGAACAAAGCTATTTTTACAATTTTTTTAGCGCACAAACTTCTTCTTGGAGCTTCATATGATTACAGTTGAATCACTGAGGTCACATGGAATGTTTTGACAACATTTTTTGTTTCCTTTTCTGGACTTTGAACATCCCTGGATCATTGCTGTCTATGGAGAATGAGGAATTTTAAATATTAGTTAAGTAAATATTAATTTCTCAGATGCCTTAAATTTCACATTCTTATAAACTATCCTTTTTAAAAGTGTACATAAGTGTACATTTAGAAACACTTAAAATGTAAGTACACTTGAATGCATTTTTATTTAATTAATTTTCTAGTACATTTTTTAAATTATACTTTTAGCATTTAAAGTGTACTTTCAGTACAATTAAGCAAATTTCTTTTAAATCTACCCAAAATTATAGTCAGCGTAGTTCAAATCATTGTGTTTCTGATTGTTTTTTCTTCAGCATGTATCGATCTAATAGCTGCAGTTTTCGAATTCGCTCACAATCTGTGTGCACTGAGACTGAGTGAACAGCAGATGGCGGTGTTTACTGCAATGATCCTAATCAATCCAGGTAAGCAAAATATGCCACATTACTGCATAATTTTTTTATTTTAAATTAGGATAGACTAACTCTTTTTTTTATTCTCTACATTTCTGAGTAGATCGACCATGTCTGGAGGACAGAGAAAGAGTTCAGAGAGTAAGGACAGAAGTTGAGCTTGCCCTTAGACACATACTGCACAGAGACAATCAAGAGAGTCTACTGCAGAAGGTAAAAGAGGATTTAGGCGGAACTGAGAAAAGATATAAATGCATAAAGTGAAGACTTAAATCAGCTGGAATGGCTTTTAACTGGTAGTTTTGTTTTTGTGTGATTGCAGCTGTATCAAAGGGTGCCGATGTTGAGGTCTATGTGTGCACTGCATATTGAAAAACTGCAATGGTTCCGGCAGCTTTACCCTCTCACTGTGCATTCCCTTTTTCCTCCGCTATACAAAGAGCTTTTTGGCTCTGACGCAGATATACATTCACTGACCACACACTAAACAAACACTGACACATTTCAGTTGCAGATATAGTAATGAAATGACATCACATACAGTATAGAGAAGTGTTTGCATCCAAGGTTTAAATATACTATTTAGCTGATAAAATGAACATTTTTGCAACTCTTAAAAGAACATAAAATAATGTCTATTGTCTACCGTTTAGTGTCATTTCTAATCAAAATAACTCTTGAATATTCTAAAACATTATATATTTTAATGTTTTTGAAAGACCTTTAATCCTTACAATAAAACTTTACAGCGTATAGAGATATTGATATGACCAAATACACAAATATAGATTTTAAATCTCTTTGTCAACATAGTTGATATAGTATGTTCAGGAACTGGGATCTTTGAACTGATGTTATTTAGCAATTGTGGATGATTTTTTTCTCAGATACATGTATGCTTAGTGATTTATGTTTCTTATAGCCTACTACATTACTGCATTAATTTAACTATGATCATCTGTTCTGACACCTTATATGTCACTTTTCTATACTTCCTTCACATTAAAGCTTGTCTTGGCAATTGTAATACTGACTTTTCATTAATGTCACATTGAAGAACATGTTGTTCTTTGGCCATGGATGGTTTTAGAGTTTACCGTATGCATCAAACAGATGTTTTATTCAGTCTTAGATCATACAGAATGTGTTGTTTATTTGGTCAATTTAACATAATGATATTTGCAGATTGTACAGTATTTATACTTAAGGACATAAAAATTAAAATTAAATTAAATTAACAAAGTATGAAAATACCATCATTAAGCACATTTTATATGTGCTTATAAGTCAAGAATAGAGCATTTGTAGTTAAACACTGCTAACTAACATCTGTTAATGTAGAGTTAATGCTTAACAGATGATATATTAACTATTTACTAATGCTTAATAAATTATTCATAGTGTGTAATTATAAAGTGTTACACCGTTAAGTGCTTCACAAGTAAGTAAAGGTAGGGCCAGGGGGACACATTGGAGGGCTGCGTCACTGGTGATGATGGTGCGCTCACACTGGAGCTGACAAACCTCTCACCAGCACAGTGGCAAGGTTCAACCACTGTGGCATTACAACATTATATGCAGTTTTAAACATGTTTTAACAAGTTGCAAGTGAAAACTAAGTGAGATGAGGGAGTTTGCAAAAGTGCCTGTTTCTGCGTTGCAGGTATCACCTTGTTTCAGCTTTTTAAGGCCAAAAACACGAGTGATAAAAAATGCTTAAAACAATAAAAATCATCATTCTTTTTCTTTTAAACAACAATATATGTAGTATTAAACATGTTTTAACAAGTTGCCAGTGAAAACTAAGTGAAAAGAGAGAGTTTGCAATAGTGCCTATTTCTGCATGCAGGAATCAGCTTGTTTTAGCTTTTAAGGCCAAAAACAGCAAGCGATAAAAACTGCTCCGAACAGTGAAAATCTTATTTATTTTTGTTTTAAACAACATTAAATTAAATTTAAACAGTTTTTATCACTTGCTGATTTTGGCCTTTAAAAGCCAAGACGAGCTGATTCCTGCAATGATAAAATGCCACTTCTGCAAACACCCTCATGTCACTTAATATGTACTTGCAACTTGTTAAAACATGTTTAATATTGCATATAATATTGTTTAAAACAAAAAGAAAGATGATTTTCACTGTTAGAAGCAGTTTTTATCATTTGCTCTTTTGGCCCTTAAAAGCTAAAACAAGCTGATTCCTGCACAGCAAAATATGTGGACCCAAAACAACTATAAGCTGGTTAAATTCAACACTTTGAAAGTGTCTCATGGGGTCCACTCCCACCAGAGTTAATTCAATACTTTCAAAAGTGTTAGCACATTGACACCTACAATAGAGTTTATTTCAACTCTGGGCAGAGTTAAAAAAAAAAAAAAGTAACTATATTTAACACCACCCGGTGTAAAATAACTTTTCTGCTGGTGTTTGGTGTAAAAAAATGTTTTGCAATATATTGTTATTTTATTCAACTCTCTTGAGTGTAAATATGGTAAAGATAAAAAAAGACTGTTTTGTTGAAATAGTGAACAAAAAATTGTTCACCATTTCAACAATTCATTTAGTTTTTAAAATGCAACAATATGACACCAAATATGCTTTATCATTTTTATTTAAACAGCCAGTATAAAAAAATGCATGACAAATGCTTGAAAAGTCTGTTCCTTGAAAAATATCTAGTCAACCAGGAGGAGACCCATGACTGAGTAACACGAGAACCTGCGAGACCTGGCGGCGTCCATTTGCTAGACAGCAAACAACTTCGGAGACTTTTTTTTCTTTTTTTCTGTGTTTCACCCATCTAAAATTGGACTACATCATTGCAACTGGACTATACGTTTTCATTTTTCATCCTGGATCAACTTGAAGAATACATCGACGCACATTACAACACACACTGCTGCAACATGGACACATCAGATCACAACAAAAAAGGTAATCCCGCTCCAAACTCCAAGAGACCTCGTTCTGATTCACCATCAAGTATGAATTTAACTCCACCCTCACCATCTTGTTGCACTGAGGTAAGCGATATATTACGCTCAATCGAAAATAAAGTTTCCGAACTCGACACAAGAATCCACTAATAGAAGTCATTTACAAGGAATTCCAAGAACTCCGTCACAGTTTAGAATTCAGTCAAGAACAGATAGACACTCTCACTAACGAAAATATCTTCTTAAAGGACTCAGTTCACGCACTTTCCACTCAGCTCACCTCCGTTGTCACAGAAAACAAAACAATGAAAGAAAACATTTTGGACTTACAAGCATGCAGTATGAGAGACAATCTAGTTTTCACAGGTATCCCGGATCAAACTTCAGATGACCCTGAAAAATTAATCAAGGTGTTACAACCCAGGACGTTTTTGTTTCTGTGTAGTATTACTTTCTTTCTTTCTCTGGTACACTCTAGTAGGAGATAATGACCGTCACCTGCTGCCACTTATGAACTGCTCAGTGATTGGAGGACAAGAAAATCAGTGGGCGTTTAAGCAGCATGTCTCCACTAGAACAGTGGCTGCGTTCGAAACCGCATACTCAATGAGTAGGTACTCAATTTCAATAAGTACTTACTAAACGAGGACTAAAAGAGTAGGCACTCAACAGCCAAATCTCGTTAAGTATGAATAGGATCGTACCTCATCCGCCATGTTTACGTTATCATGTGACTGATGTTAGAAGCGCAACAACTTTAAAGAAATTGCAGGTCGAATGAATCTTAATTTAAATTAATATTTTTATTTTTAAAAAATTTCACATGAATTTGTTGTTGTCTTTATTGTTTTTATAACATTTTTCATCCACAAGTAACCTGCTTAAATCTCGTTTGTTTTGCTGACTTGTTTGATTATTCAATGCAGATATATTTAACCTTCTCATTGTGCATTTGTGTGCATATAATCTCATAATACAAGAAACCCATTACATTTACGTCATTTTTGTTAATTTTAAACGATACAACCATGTTATTCAGAGCCTGTATAAATTATAAGTTCTTTATTAATAATAATTATAACAATCCTATAATAATAATATAAATAAGTAACTCTTCATATACCAGAAGATATGGAGAATTATTGTAATATTTTATTATATTGGCATCAATAGTGTGCTGTTACTTACTGTAGGCCATCCAATAGTGATGTTCATCTTTGTGTACAGTAGTGCTTTAGTCTGCTTGTTTTACATGACCACAATTTGAAGCAGGGAATTAACATTTTAATTTATTCTATACCTTAAAATAGATATCTTTAATTTCAATAATGAAGGACATCTATATAAATCAAACAAATCATATATATAAATGAAGCAAAATACAAATTAACATTTGTTTTATATGCCACAGCTATGCATTAATAGTCACTAGTCAAATGTAGCAAAGTGAGTACATCTTCATTTTCTGTCAAAATATGAAATAATGTATAATTGAAAAAATATTATTTCATTTATTGACCATAAAAGGAAACATTAATATATGATTAAAAGAATGAATAAAAATAACTAAGACAAATAAGTCCACAACACATGAAACAAAGCTTTATTTAAACTTGTTCTACAATCATGTAGAACCGCATGTTCTGCTGCATCTCCACACAGCGAGGCCAGTTCTGCAGATGATCAGCAGGTGTTCATTTGTGTTCGTCATCATCATCAGCATCATCACTGCTGCAGTCAGACTAAAACGGGGTTAAGACATGAAGCTGTCCATGCCTGAGAAACCTATTCTAAAGAAGAAGAGACCACAGCAACATCTGTCAGGGTCTTGTCCAAAGCACTACAGCATCTCCAACATCATCTCCTTCATCATCTCCAGCACACTGCTGCGCTTCTTCATCCTCAATGCACAGGGCACCTGAGGATATTTCAGATCACACAAAATAAAGAAGTCATTTTAACAGACTAATGTCATTTTGTGTTCGAAAATAAAAAATAAATAAATTTCTCATTATCACCTATACAAATGAACAGATAAAACAAATAAATTATGGTTTTATTTAGGTTTATTAATATTATACAGCAGAGAATGCTACATTAGCACAAACACATCACTCACTCAGGTGTCTGTTTAATGTTGTCATTTGCTGATCTGCAACACTTCTCATATATTTATGTCAGACATTTAATAATTGTCTTTTGTTTATGTAAATTCACGTTTGAAGCGTAACGTTATGTGCTTCAAGTTCCCACATAATTATGTTTTAGAGCAAAATAAAACAAACATAACGTTACTATAAAGCATCTTTACACTGTCAGTAACTCTACAGTTCACTGTACACTACCGTTAGCTCAACACATGCGATTTAACTCAGGGGAGCGTCTCTTTGCTTTCCAGTAACTTACGTTTCAAAGCGTCTGCGTCCCGTTTTTCCTCAATATTATGACGTATCCTCTTCTCCTGCTTCTTCTTCTCCGTGCTGAAGGCTTTCCCATGGCCTCCTGGGATAGATAAGTAACCATCCGATAATACTCCGGAAGCTGGCCAGAAGCAGTAGGGCATCCGGGGATTTCTCGCCTACACTTTTATGATTACTGAAGTTTCAAACGTACTTCTTTCTTCGCGTACTGTTTTCTCCCATTATGTTGTGGGTGAGTATGCACATATCTACGCAAATTGAGTATACGTACGGCCGAATCTCGCGAGGATTAAGATAATTCTCGCCTACTCTTTTTTGAACATTGCGGATTCAAACATACTCAATCGCTCGCATACTGCTTTTTCCATACCTAATAGTAGAGAAGTACGCGGTTTCGAATTCAGCCAGTGTGTTTTTGTGTGTGTGTGTGTGAGGAGGCTCTATTGTGAGGCTTTATATTTTTTGTTTGATCCTTTAAAGCATTATTTGTTGATTAGGAGCTTTAATTTGGTTAGGTTTTGTTGATGCTATGACCATCTTATGCAGCATTTGCCTCAGAAAACTCTTGTTTTTGATTGTAAGTTTACTTTTGTTTTCAATACTACTTTGTTATCCACTTTTTACTTTTTGTTAATTTGGGATTGGGTTAGTAGAGAGGGGGTGCCATTTTTCTTTTTGTAACTGTTTTCTCATGTTTATGTTAGTAAGGGAGCGATAGTATTTTTGATGTATTTCTATTTTCTTTCCTTCGATATATTATTTAGTTCTTCCCTCTCTCTCAGTTAGAGAACTTTTGTTTGTTTTGGCTTGAACCCCCTCTTGAAGTTTTCTTGGAACCCTCCCCTAATCATTTAATAAATATTTTGTTAATCTTTACCCAAGTTGCATTTTTCTTTTGTTTAGTCCTTTGAGAGATTGCTCATGGGACCTCATTGCTGACACACACACAAAACTCCTTTAACAGAAAAAACACACAAAACACTCTTTTGCATTCCTGTGACCCCCTAGGCAGAGTTGAGGGGAATATAAAAGAATTTGGGGGCTCGTCTATTAGCTTTTTCTAGTTCTTTCAGTCTGGTTGTGAACTTGATAGACAGTCAAATTGGAAAGGGGTAAGTGTTCTTTTTTTCTCTCTTGTTTGGCTGTTTTTGCTCTTTTTGATGTCGGAGGAAGTGTTGTAAATATGGAATTTGATTTGGTCTCATTTACTTTATTTCCTACCAAGGAAGTATTTAACCGTTGTCGTAAAAGAGACTTGGTTTCAATAGCAGACTTCTTTAACATTAATGTGTCAAAAGAGGCAAGTAAGCAGGTAATCAAAGAGAAATTGTATGGGGAGCTGGTGAAAGCTGGCATTATAGTTGCTCCAGAGAAGGGTGTTGTTGAGGATAAGTCGGAGTTGGTGGGTAAGACCGCTAACTCTGATTCTACTTTTGACATGGATCCCAGAGATTCTGGTTCTAATGCTTTATTGGGAATTAAGCTGAGAGAGTTAGATCTTCAGGTGAAAAAAAAAGCGTGTAAGGCTCAACTAATTCAGCTTCAGGTGATAGAAGCTGAACGAGAGCGGGATAGGGATACTAAATCACCACTGCCTAGACGCTCTAAAGCTGCAAATATGCCAATGTTGGATTCTGTCCAGTCTCACAATGATAATTCTTCTGATTTACCTGTTGATCCTCATTTTGATGTCAGTAAATATATTAGACTCATACCACCATTTAGAGAAGCGGAAGTGGACTCAAATTTTACAGTATTTGAGCGTGTGGCTGCAAAGTTATGATGGCCTAAGCATATGTGGGCTCTACTTCTGCAGTTTGTCCGGTAAAGCACAAGAGGTTTCTGCGGCCTTGCTGTTACATCCCTTGGATGTATTATATATTTAAATTTGTTTTTGTGTTTTTACTGCCCATTGGGAGTGGTCTTGTTGTGTTTCTTTCACTCTTCCTATGTTTCTCTCTTCCTGTTATGCTGCTTTCACACCAGACGCGGAAGAAGCGTCAAGCGCGAGTGATTTACATGTTAAGTCAATGCAAACGCGCGAATAGGCATCCTGCGGCGCGATACGCGCGAATGGTGCGTTTTCCGCGTTTGACGCGCGAACCGCTCGAGTTGGAAAATCTGAACTTCTGCGGACATTCGCGCCGCGTTAACCAATCAGGAGCTTGCTCTTGTGGGGGCATGATTGTGACGTAGCACCTGTTGTTGGTGTCCGGGGGAAATTCTCCAGCCGACACCGACAACATTTCATTAAACTGGGCTTGGCTCAGTCAGAAGCACCGCTGAAAGCCCCAGTCATCCAGGTTAAGTTTCTGGAGGAGTTTATGAGCCCACAGCGCTGGGTGCACCTCTGAAAGTATCTAGTGGACTCAGACACTGCTTCAAACGTATCGACGCTGTTTTACAGCCTTCATAAAGCACATAAACACAGTTTTTTATCAATAAAATCCATGTTAGCATTTAGCAACGAAGCTACAGTCACCGGGCAGACAGAAGCCCTGCCCATGACGTGAATCCGCGTCTGTTCTGAAGTGAGTTTGACGCGCGAATGAAGCGGAGTCTGACGCGCGAATGAAGCGAGTAAACACAAATGTTCACGCGTCTATTTACTCGCGAATAGCGCGATTTTGCTGCGCGTTCCGCGTCTGGTGTGAACGCAGCATTAGGTAGAGCTGATTGGGCCCAGGTGGTGCTCATCATTGCAAGCGCGTTGCAGTGACACGCTGCTACAAAAGAGCAGTGTGACTCAAGCCAAGGAGAGGTTCACTTCTCCCCTGCTCCAGACTTGTGTGTTTGTTGCATACTTTGTGGCTATTTACCTGTTGTGAATTGTGAGAAGTTTACTGAGCTAGTGAGTACAATTTTGCTTCTGTGTAATTTAAAGAAACTTGTTGTGGGCCTTGTGTTGTAGAACTTAATAGCAGTGTGTTTGCTTCATTAAATGATTCGTGTATATATATATATATATATATATATATATATATATATATATATATATATATATATATATATATATATATATATATATATAATTTTTGTTCGGTATTTAAGAGGTAATTGTGTAATTTCTTTGACTTTTGATCTACTTAAGAAAGCTATAGGGAGAGGGTGCCATTTTTATTTTTATACCTGTTTGACTGTTTATTAATAGTAAGGGAGTTAAGGAAAGCCTTTGTTGTCTATTTATTTTCTTTTACCCCATAGGTTATTTAGTACTCCTCCTAAGATGGTTCTGTTTTGTTTGTTGTTTTTGGTTAATCCTTCTCCTGAAGACTTATGCTTCCTTTATTGTTAATTTTGATGAGAAAAAAAGAATAAAATATTTAAGTTTACTTTTGTGGTTGTTTCCCATTTCTGAAGCAGAGGATTGAAGTTTTCCTTCAATTTTGTTTAACCTTTTATCATAATTCATTAATTTGGTCTTTTCCTTAAATTCTAAATTTTAGTTTGCTTTATTTTCCTTTCCCAACCCTAGACAAAAGGGGATGGAACGTAACAAGTGGGGGCTCGTCCGTTGCTTGTCCTATCGATAATAAATTGGGGGCTCGTCCGAGCGGTAACAAATGGTGGCTTGTCTGACCGGTATCAATTGGGAGCTCGTTTGTTTTTCAACTCTCTAAGTAAGTAAGTACTCTATTTTCTCAAACATTTTGACTCTTTTCGACTGTAGGTGTGGAGGACAGTGTAGAGAGAGCATTGAAAAATGAAGTTTGACTTAACCACTTTTACTCCATGTCCTACTATTGAGGCCTTTAATAGGTGTAGGAAAAAGGGTCTGTTTTTGATAGCAGACTTCTTTAACATTTCTGTACAGAGAGATGTTACCAAACAAATACTGAAAGAGGAATTGTTTGGAAAATTAGTGAAGGAACGTATTTTGCCTAAAGACTCTGATGATAGTGTTGAAGCTGAAATAGTGGAACAGATATCTAAATTGGACGTTAACTATGACCCTGTGATGGTTCAAGATCCAATAATTGCTTTAAAATTAAAAGAATTAGATCTTTTAATTAAGAAGCAAGAATGTGAGGCAGAAATGATAAAACTTCGGGTAGTAGAGAGACAAGCAGACCGTGATATCCAACTGCGTAAATTGGATCTGGAAGCAAAGCGGTTAGCTTTGAAACCTGTTCCCATGCCACATTCTAGGCCTGTGTCAGTCTCCACACCTGTAAATTCTGCTAACAGTACTGCAACAGAAGATTTTTCACGTATACCATCTAGTGAATCTTTTGATCTCAGTAAATGCATAAGACTAGTACCTCCATTCAGGGAAGCTGACGTTGACTCTTACTTTGTTGGATTTGAGCGCATTGCAAGTAAGTTAAGTTGGCCAAAAGATATGTGGGCCTTATTACTGCAGTGTAGCCTCACTGGTAAAGCTCAGGAAGTTTGCTCGTCTCTGTCAATTAAAAACTCTCTTGACTATGATTTAGTTAAGGCTGCAGTGTTGCGGGCTTATGAGTTAGTCCCTGAGGCCTACAGACAGAAGTTCTGTAGTCATTCGAAAACAGTCAAACAGACTTGTGTTGAGTTTGTTCGAGAAAAGAGAGTCCTTTTTGAAAAATGGTGTTTCTCTAGCAAAGTTTCAACCCTGGCAGATTTAGAGGAGCTAATTTTGTTAGAGGAATTCAAAAATTGCATTCTCTCTAATATTGCTGTTCATTTGAATCAACAAAAAGTTTCGTCGTTGTCAAATGCTGCTGTGTTAGCTGACGAGTTTGTGTTGACACACAGGAATGTTTTCCCAAACACAACTGTAAATCCGCCTATAAATGTTGAAAGTTCAGTGGTAAATCGCTTTACACGCGCTGCTAAAAGTGAAACGTCACCTAAAATGACTCGTAAACCTGCGGGTGCTGATAAAAGAGTGTGTTTCTTTTGTCTAGATCCGAATCATCTGATTGCAGATTGTAGAACCTGGAAACAGAGGAATGCAACCTCAAAACCCAAAAATGTAGCTCTAGTGGAAAAGCCACATAAAGTTAACTCCCCTGTTGAGGAGAGCTATCGACCTTTCCTGTTTGAAGGTTCAGTTTCTCTGTCTCCAGACTCCCAATTTAAGACTGTAACAATCTTGCTTGACACTGGTTCAGTCTTTTATAGCTGCAGACGTGTTGCCCTTTTCTGCTGAATCTTTTACTGGTAACGATGTGTTAATTCGTGGAATTGAAATGCGCTGTGTGAACGTTCCCCTTCACTCAGTTTATCTAAAGTCTGAAGTTGTGAGTGGTCCAGTCAATTTAGCTGTACGTGCACAGTTACCTGTTGATGGGGTGGGTTTAATTCTAGGAAATGACCTTGCAGGTGGCATTGTTTTCCCTAGACCAGTAGTGTCTCACACCCCAAGTTTTATTCAAAAACCTGACTTGGCTGAGAAGTTTCCATCTGCATTCTCTGCATGTGCTATAACCCGTGCCCAGTCAAAGAGATTTGAGGATGTAGTGGATGTATCAGACTCATTTATGGTTAAAGAACCTGACTCTCTTGAATGTGTACTCTTTGTAACTCCAGACCCTAATCCTGATGAAACCTGCCTTGATGACACCCTTACTGTCCCACTGAAAGTACGCAGAGAACACCTTGCTGCTGCCCAAAAAGCAGACCCTTCCATTACGAAGTGTGTACTGGCTGTCAATGGTACTAAACATGCACCTGATGTAGGTGTAGTGTACTTCTGGGATAATGGATTGTTGATGTGCAAGTGGAAACCGCATGAGAAAGATTTGTCCTGGCAGGAAGTGCAGCAGATTGTTTTGCCCTCTGGTTACCGACAACGGGTATTAAAACTTGCCCATGAAAATGTCTTTTCAGGACATGTTGGTGTCACAAAAACGTACAACCACGTTGTGAAGTACTTCTTTTGGCCTGGTCTTAAATCAGCAGTTGCTAAATTTTGTAAGTCATGTCACATATTCCAGTTGGATGGTAAACCCAACCAGAAGATCCCACCTGCACCCCTATGCCCAATCCCTGTTGTAACTGATCCATTTGAGCGGTTGATTATTGACTGTGTGGGGCCTTTGCCCAAAGCTTAATTTGGCCATCAATACATTTTGACCATTATGTGTGCTGCCACTTGTTTTCCAGAGGCTGTTCCATTGCGGACACTGAAAGCAAAGGTTGTGGTGAGAGAGCTAATTAAATTCTGCACAACATTTGGCCTACCAAGAATAATCCAAAGTGACCAAAGGGTTAAATTTTACTTCCAAGATCTTTAAACAGGCTCTGAAGGAACTAGGTATAAGCCATCAGACATCTTCTGCCTACCATCCTGAGAGTCAAGGTGCCCTGGAGAGATTTCATCAGACCCTGAAAACCATGCTACGGCGTTACTGTATAGAGACTAGGAAAGACTGGTTTTTGAGGTTTACCATTTCTAATGTTTGCCGTAAGAGAGTCTGTGCAGGAGTCCCTCAGCTTTAGCCCAGCTGAGCTCGTGTTTGGCCATACTTTGAGAGGTCCACTAAAACTGTTGAGTGAACAGATGTTGAATCAATGTTCCAAACCTGTGCCTGTTGATTACTATGTGTCCGCTATCAGTGAGAAGCTGCATAATGCCCAGACCATTGCAAAGCTCCATCTCTCTGTTGCCCAGACAAAAATGAAGTGTCATTATGACAAGAAGGCTGTGAAAAGAGACTTTCAGCCTGGAGATTCGGTCTTGGTCTTACTTCTGGCTCCTGGTTCCATCTTGCATTCCAAGTTTGCAGGACCCTATTTGATTGAGTGAAAGCTAAATGAGACCAACTTTCTTGTTGCCACCCCAGAACGGAAATGCAAGAGCCGCGTGTGTCATATAAACCAACTTAAAGGCTATGTAGACCGAAATTACCTTGGAAAAGCTCAAGATAAGCCTGCTGTCCATCCAGTTTCCACCACTGCCACTGCTGTTAGAGGCTCAAACTTCTCTTTGGAGGAGGATTATCTTGTGAGTAAAGATGTCTCCGCTTCTTGCACTCGACTGAACAATTCTGTTATAATGCAAGATCTCCAGCATTTTCTCTCTCACCTGACTGGTGAGCAGTCAAGAGATATAACTGGCTTGCTGCATGCTTTTTCTGACTTATTCAGTGATGTACCTGGTAGGGTTGGGCGATGTTGACCAATTTGGCATCGTACGATGTCTAGCGTAAACATCGGCGATGGACGATGGTATCGTCGTAGTAGGCGGGGTGGGGGTGGTTGTTGTTAAATATCAATAATTCATAACGAATTTAATAATTGTAGCCTATCGTTTTCACTACCTGACCCACATGGTCTTTGTTTTACCCATAACCAAACCATAAATAATAAAGTTACACACAAATTACCACCTGTCAATCACTTTTTTCCGCGGGACTCTGGCATGAATAAGCGGAGTGATCTGTGTCATAGTGGCTTTTCCCCCACAGCTGGTGGCGGAGACCAGACGAGAGTTCGTTTGGAGTTCACTGTAATTTGTATTGTGCTTAATGATAACTTCCTTATTTTATTACTATTATTATGAGAAAATAATAACAAGTAAAGATGCTAGGGCTCGACCGTTTCTACGTATGCGCCCAAAATTTTACGCGACCTAAAATATATATTTAAAAGCATTTGTGCTAGTGCATGTGTGACCTGTTTTCACTGCAAAATCCTCACCGCGTGCGCAGATTTAGGAGACATTTATGCAGGATGCATTTGCACCTAAAGACGCCAAACGCAGCGCTCAGTAACAGATTAAAACAGTTGTTATGCGATTGTGAACTTGCTGAAGTAAAAAAAAGCCAGGACTGCTTGCCCCCAGTGTTGCCAGATGTAGCTGAATTTTTCCAGCCCAAAAACGCTCCAAAATGTATGAGGGGTGGTTGGATCGTCCTATATTTCACGAATAGTGGGGGGAATGGTCCCAAATTACACGAATAGTGGGGGGGTTACGGGAGATCGCGGGCAAGCGGGCGTACCTTTACAATACCGCCCAAATATCCACTACCCCGCCTATGTTATTTTTTACCCGCAAACTTGGAAACTTGGATTCAAAACCGCCCAATCTGGCAACACTGCTTGCCCCGCCTTTGTGCTCTTCTTATTGGCCCACTGCGCTAGAACTGAACGCGAATGGATTGGTTAATATCAGCTGTCAATCACTCAGTCAGTGCCTTCACATGACAGGAGCTACAACCAACCGCGGAAATGTGAAGCGCTGAAGAAGAGAGAATGAGAATAACACTGACAGATTTAGTTTTAGAAACTCTAACGTTACTAATAATGGCACATCTTATTAGTGATCATGTGCTGAATGTTAATCCACCATTTACACTTTTCCAAGAGTGGATAAAAGACTTCCAGTGGCTTCAAGTCCGCTATGAAAATAACTAAAGCATTCACTGTAAAGTCTGTGGACGGGGTTTGCAGGTAACAGCGTTTGCCACTGAATCTACACATTTTAGGCGCGAGAGGTCCTGTATAATCCTCACGATGTATTTAATCCTCACCATGCTGTCAGCCGTGCAAACGGCAGCTATAAGTATAACACAGCTCATGAAAATACCGTTATTGCTATTAAGATGACATGCAAATAATAAGTTATATATCAATATACATGTGGGGCGGGGCGATGGATCGTGATGCCGGCTCAGCATCGTGAAGTTTATTGGCCATCGGCGATGGACGATGAAATCGTCTATCGGCCCAACCCTAGTACCTGGCCGAACTGCTGTATGCGTGCATGACATTGATGTTGGAGATGCTGTACCAATAAAGCAGCACCCTTACCGAGTGAATCCCAGAAAACGAGAAATCATGCAAAGTGAAGTACATGTTGAATCATGACCTGGCTGAACCCAGTCAAAGTCTTTGGAGTTCCCCCTGCCTCCTTGTCCCCAAACCAGATAACACTTTTTGATTTTGCACAGACTATAGAAAAGTTAACAATCTAACTAAACCTGACTCTTTCCCCCTTCCCAGAATGGAAGACTGTGTAGATCGAGTTGGTTTGGCCAAGTATGTTACGAAGTTGGATCTACTAAAAGGTTACTAGCAGGTGCCTCTCAGTCAACGGGCATCTGAGATTTCTGCATTTGTCACCCCTGACAGTTTCCTGCAGTACAAGGTCCTGGCCTCCGGGATGCGCAATGCACCTGCTACCTTTCAGCGTATGATGCTGCAGATACTGTCAAATGTAACCAACTGTGAAGTGTATCTGGATGACGTTGTAGTATATTCAGACAATTGGTCTGATCATGTGAAAACCCTTGAAAAGGTGTTTAAGTGTTTGACATCTGCATCATTGACCTTAAACCTTGCTAAATGTGAATTTGCAAAAGGTGTAATCACATACTTGGGCAAGCAAGTTGGTCAAGGATTGGTGAAACCTGTTGATGCCAAAATTACAGCCATAATTGAATTCCCTGTGCCCTGTAATAAGCGGGAGCTGAGACGGTTCCTTGGAATGAGTGGATACTACAGATGCTTTTGTCCCAATTTTTCTGCTCTAGTCTCTCCCCTCACAGACCTGCTCAGCACATGCAAAAAGTTTGAATGGACCAGTGATTGTGAACTTGCCTTTAATGGTGCAAAAGACCTCCTTTGTCAAGCCCCTGTTCTCTCGGCTCCAAACTTTACAAAACCTTTCAGTCTGCAAGTGGACGCAAGTGCTACTGGAGCTGGGGCAATTCTGCTGCAAGAGGATGAGGCCTGCATTGACCATCCAGTGTCCTACTTTTCTAAGAGGTTCTCTAAGACCCAGCAGAACTACAGTGTCATTGAAAAGGAAGCACTAGCCCTGTTACTGGCACTTCAACATTTTGAAGTTTATTTGGGAAACAGTCCTCAGTCCATTATAGTGTACACAGACCATAACCCTTTGGTGTTTCTTTCTCGCATGTCAGGTTCCAACCAACGCCTATTACGGTGGGCCCTTACGATCCAAGAGTACAACCTGGACATTAAACACAAAAGGGGGTGTGAAAATGTTATGGCCGACGCTCTTTCGAGAGTGTAGTTGTGGGGTTCATTCCTGACCCAGGTACCTTAAAATGTGTGATAAGGTAAAACAATGTTGATTACAAACCTTGATTTGTATTCTTAGTGGTAAGGGTGTTACATCCCTTGGATGTATTATATATTTTAAATTGTTTTTGTGTTTTTACTGCCCAATGGGGGTGGTCTTGTTGTGTTTCTTTCACTCTTCCTATGTTTCTCTTTGCCTGTTAGGTAGAGCTGATTGGGCCCAGGTGGTGCTCATCATTGCAAGCGTGACGCGCTGCTACAAAAGAGCAGTGTGACTCAAGCCAAGGAGAGGTTTACTTCTCCCCTGCTCCAGACTTGTGTGTTTGTTGCATACTTTGTGGCTATTTTCCTGTTGTGAATTGTGAGAAGTTATATGAGCCAGTGAGTAAAATTTTGCTTCTGTGTAATTTAAAGAAACTTGTTGTGGGCCTTGTGTTGTAGAACTTAATAGCAGTGTGTTTGCTTCATTGAATTGTGTATATATATATATATATATATATATATATATATATATATATATATATATATATATATATATATATATATATATATATATATATATATACAATTTTTGTTCGGTATTTAAGAGGTAATTGTGTAATTTCTTTGACTTTTGATCTACTTAAGGAAGCTGTAGTGAGAGGGTGCCATTTTTATTTTATACCTGTTTGATTGTGTTTGTTAATAGTAAGGGAGTTGAGGAAAGCCTTTGTTGTTTATTTATTCTCTTTTACCCCATAGGTTATTTAGTACTCCTCCTAAGATGGTTCTGTTTTGTTTGTTGTTTTGGTTAATCCTTCTCCTGAAGACTTATGCTTCCTTTTTTGTTGATTTTGATGAGAAAAAAAAGAATAAAAGATTTAAGTTTACTTTTGTGGTTGTTTTCCATTTCTGAAGCAGAGGATTGAAGTGTTCCCTCAATTTTATTTAACCTTTTATCATAATTCATTAATTTGGTCTTTTCCTTAAATTCTAAATTTTAGTTTACTTTGTTATTTTCCTTCCCCAACCCTAGACAAAAAGGGGATGGAACGTAACACTTGCCCATTGAACAGTCTCTTGACTATGATATAGTGAAGTCTGCTGTGCTACGAGCATATGAATTAGTACCGGAAGTATATGGCAAAACATTTAGATCCCATGCAAAAACAGCCAGACAAACTTATGTTGAATTTGCAGAAGAGAAAAAGGCACTATTTGAAAAGTGGTGTTGTTCTAGTAAGATTAGTACATTTGAGCAGCTGCAAGAACTAATTTTACTAGAGGACTTTAAAGCTTGTGCCCTGAGAGTGTGGTTGTTCATTTAAATGAACAGAAAGTGCAAGTTCTTAGTGATGCAGCTATTGTAGCTGACGAGTTTGTTTTAACCCACTGTAATGCGTTTTCTACCACTAGACAAGCACAAAGACTATCCATAGTTGTAGAGCGCTCTGAGGCACCACAGTCTGCTGGTCGGTCTTCTAAATCAGAGGTTTTTGGTGGATTTAGATCTAAATCTAGTCATAAACATGTTGCCGACAAACGGGTCTGTTTCTTTTGTCTTGATCCAGGTCACTTAATCTCAGAGTGTAAGGCTTGGAAACAAAAAAGTTCTGGTTTCAAGCCTAAAAATGTAGCTCTGGTTCAATCTGTACCAGAGTTCAATGAAGTGAATGTGGCTGCCTATCAACCCTTTCTTTCTTTTGGTTCAGTTTCTCTTTCCCCTGACTCTTGGACTCTTGAGGGACACTGGAGCCATGCAGTCTTTGATTTTGGAGGAGACATTATCTTTTTTTGTGTTCCCGAGTACCTGTAGATGGCGTCAGTCTTATTTTGGGAAATGAGCTTGCTGGTGGTAAGGTTTTCCAAGACCTATTGTAACTCGCCAACCTTGTGATGTTGAGGTACTTGACCTTTCTACCCAATTCTCTGCCACATTCCCTGCCTGTGTTGTAACCCGTGCACAGGCACGGAGGTCTCAAAATTTTGATTGATCTTGCAGATACTGTCATTTTCTTTCAACCTGATTGTGATAAATGTGAGATTACTGTTATACCTGAAATGATTTCAAAGTCTACTGAATCGAATGTTGACAAAAATCTCTCTCTTAAGGTCTTTAAGGAAGACTTGATTGCTGCTGAAACCTCTGATCCTTCCCTGGCTACTTGCATTGATTCTGTGGTGGATGTAATGCAGGTACCAGAAGCTAAGTTGGCTTATTATTGGAAGTATGGAGTACTTATGCATAAGTGGAAGCTGGAACATTATGATTTAAATTGGCAAGAAGTTCATCAAATTGTGTTACCATTTGATTATCGTTCACAGGTACTACATCTGGCCCATGAAAGTACCTTATCGGGACACTTAGGTGTGACAAAAACCTTTCGTCGCGTTTCTAAGTATTGTTTTGGCCTGGTTTGAAGTCATCTGTGTCCAAATTTGTTTGTTCATGTCATATTTGTCAATTGGCAGGTAACCCTAATCAAATTGTTCCTCCAGCTCCACTCATTCTGCTACCAGTAATTGTGGAGCCATTCGAACGATTAAACATTGATTGTGTTGGGCCTTTACCCAAATCAAAGTCTGGGCATCAGTATGTCCCATCATCAACTCGATATCCCGAGGCAATTCCTTTACGAACTCTGAAAGCTAAGACAGTGGTGCAGGAGCTTATTAAGTTTTGCTCTATTTTTGGTTTGCCAAATGTTATCCAGTCGGACCAAGGCACTAATTTTACATCTAAAATCTCACAGACATTAAGTGAGCTGGGTATAAAACATCAATTGGCCAGTGCTTACCACTCCCAATCTCAAGGTGTGTTGGAGCGATTCTATCAAATTTTTAAGTCCATGCTCCAGAAATTTTGTATGAAAACTGGTAAGGATTGGGTGGAGGGTTTACCATTGATTATGTTTGCTGTGAGGGAGAGTGTTCAGAAATCACTGGGCTTTTGGACATACAGTGAGAGGACCTTACTTAAATTACTTAGTGAACAGTTGTTGACTCAGGGTCACTTGTCCGTGTCCATTCTTGACTGTCAGTTCTTTTTGTGAGCGGCTTCATAAAGCCTGTGAGATTGCAAAAGCTCATCTAGAAAACTGTCAGTCTAAAATGAAAGTCCAGTATGATCATAAGAGTGTGTTGCATGTGTTTCAGCCTGGTGACACTGTGCTTGTTTTGCTCCCTGTACCTGGATCTGCCTTGCAGGCTAGGTTCACTGGTCCCTATACAATTGAGAAAAAACTTAGTGACACTATCTTGTTTGTACTTCAGATCGCAAAAGATAGAATAGGGTATGTCATGTGAATATGTTGAAGGCATACGTTGCACTTAACATGACCCAAGACAACTGTGCTGATAAACCAGTGTCTGTGTCTACTGTAGTTGTGCCACCATCATACTGCCCCAAGAAGGATGGGTTAGTGGTAAAAGATGCTCAGATTTTGTGTCCTCACTTGCAGAACTCTGTTGTTCTGGGAAATTTTTAAATCTCATCTCTCTCACTTGTCTGCAGGTCAGTCTGAAGCTGTGAGTACCTTAATTGGTAAATATCCAAAACTTTTTGCTGACATTCCATCACAAACTACAGTAATATGCCATGATAATGATGTAGGAGACAGTCAACCCATTAAGCAACATCCTTATCGGGTAAATCCAAACAAACGTGATATCATGAAAACTGAGGTCCAGTATTTACTTGACCATGGCCTTGCCATACCTAGCCAAAGTCCGTGGAGTTCACCATGTATACTGGTACCTAAATCTGACTCCACCTATAGATTTTGTACTGATTATCGTAAGATCAATGCGGTGACTAAACCAAATTCATTTCCACTTCCAAGAATGGAAGATTGTGTAGACCGTGTTGGAAGTGCTCAGTTTGTCACAAAGTTAGACTTGCTTAAAGGGTACTGGCAAGTTCCATTATCTTCTCGTGCCTCAGAAATATCTGCATTTGTGACACCTGACAACTTTCTACAGTACACAGTCATGGCTTTTGGAATGTGTAATGCACCTTCCACCTTCCAGAGGCTTATGAACAGAGTACTGTATGGAGTAACTGAGTGTGAAGTGTATTTGGATGATGTAGTGGTGTACTCCAACTCATGGGAAGACCATTTGGCAAAGCTAGATGTGGTATTTGGCAGGTTGGCTGATGCTGCTTTAACTTTAAATTTAACCAAGTGTAAATTTGCTAAGGCTGTTGTCACATATCTTGGTAAACAAGTTGGACAAGGTCAAGTGCGACCTGTAGAGGCCAAGGTGTGTGCATTTGTTGAGTTTCCTATCCCAACTAACAAACGTGAGTTGCGACGTTTCTTAGGAATGGCTGGATACTATCTGGGCTTTTGTAGAAACTTTGCTGCTATTGTTTCACCCTTCACAGATCTTCTAAGTGCATCTAGGAAGTTTGTGTGGAGTTCAGAATGTTTGAGTGCTTTTAACACTGCCAAAGAGCTTCTTTTCTCTGCTCCTGTACTCTCTGCTCCCAATTTTGCATTACCTTTCCAGTTGCAGGTTGATGCCAGTGCTACTGGAGCTGGGGCAGTCCTTTTACAAGAAGATCAAGCTGAAATCGAGCATCCTGTATCTTTTTTCTCAAATAAATTTTCTAAGACCCAACAAAACCATAGGGTAATGCTTTCTTTTACAACCCGCAAAGTACTTCTGTACGTATAGTATAAGTATAATGAACATATGTGTAGGTATAAGGGAACAAACTATAATATTTGGGTAATAAGGGGGTAACAACCAGATACTCAACACGAAAAGTACCGCATAAGTATATTGAATTTACAATGTACTTTTCTATAAACTGCAAAGGAACAAAGCATAATGTTTGGGTAATAAGAGGGTAACAATAATATACCCAACACACAAAGTACCGTGTAAGTATATTGAATTTACCATGTACTTTTCTTTAAGTATTGTATACATATAAAGAATTATACAACGGGGGTGACAACCTAATGTAACCTGCAAACACCTGCGTAAGCGCATTAATAATAGTACCTTTATTTTGAGGTTTTATATGGGGTGTTTAATGAATAAAAGGCTTACAACCTGTGAAATTATGAAACCTTAGTGTATACTGTATGTATTTTAAATCTGCAATTCAATATAAAAATATATTTCCATACACAACTTACCTTTATGGGTGATGCAGTGGCGCAGTAGGTAGTGCTGTCGCCTCACAGCAAGAACGTCGCTGGGTCGCAGGTTCGAACCTCGGCCGGGCTGGGTCAGTTGGCGTTTCTGTGTGGAGTTTGCATGTTCTCCCTGCATTTGCGTGGGTTTCCTCCGGGTGCTCCGGTTTCCCCCACAGTCCAAAGACATGTGGTACAGGTGAATTGGGTAGGCTTAATTGTCCGTAGTGTATGAGTGTGAATGAGTGTGTGGATGTTCCCAGAGATGGGTTGCGGCTGGAAGGCAATCCGCTGCGTAAAATCGTGCTGGATAAGTTAGCGGTTCATTCCGCTGTGGCAACCCCGGATTAATAAAGGGACTAAGCTGACAAGAAAATGAATGAATGAATGAACTTACCTTATAAATGTTTACTCATCGACCTCACCACGGCCAGCAATGTCTCAACATCACTATCAACAAATAACTTGGCATGATATAGGTCTACTGTCAGGGTTCAGTGCAGATTAAAACAGGCTAGCAGGAGGGGGGGGGGGGGGGGTCTTACTGTTCAAATATACACTTGTGCGTTGAAGTCCAGCTTCTTTCCTCCTTGTTCCTTGTGTTAAAGGGTAAATACAGTATTTGTTCCCCCCTTGTTTCATGTAGTTAAAGGGTAAATACAGCATTTGCGGGTTGTAAATTAAAGTGAAGCATTGTTCCCCCCTTGTTCCCTGTAGTTAAAGGGTAAATACCGCATTTGCGGGTTGTAAATTAAAGTGAAGCATTGTTCCTTTCTTGTTCTCAGTAGTTAAAAGGTAAATACAGCATTTGCGGGTTGTAAAATAAAGTGAAGCATTGTTCCCTTCTTGTTCCCCCCATGTTCCCTGTAGTTAAAGGGTAAATACCACATTTGCGGGTTGTAAATTAAAGTGAAGCATTGTTCCCACCTTGTTCCTTGTAGTTAACGCTCCGGTTACTAAGGTAACCCTCGTTCTCCGAGGGGGGGAATGGAATTGCTATGTGGAAACTTCCACTATGGGGATTTCATTCAAAAAAGCCAATCATCTGAAAGAGTATGTAAATGGGCCAATGAAATGCCAATGAGTTGGCAGCGTCAGCTTGCGCACCTGATGCTCGTTGCAATTAATTTGGCTATAAGAGCACATGTGCGAGCAAAGCCAAAGCATAATTTTTTTAGCATAAGAGACTTTCACCTCAACAGCTAAGGGGCAATCATTATGGCGAAGGAACATAGCATTTCCGTTCCCCCCCTCGGGGAACAAGGGTTACCTTAGTAACCGGAGCGTTTCCCTTCGGGAGGGGAACTTCAATGCTATGTGGAAACTTCCACTATGGGGAAATGTATGGAAAATGCCATTATGATTGAACCTGACCTTCGCCCCCGATGAGAGGTTTGCCAGGCAAAAGAGAGCGTGAGCGCACCTGCATCACCAGAGGCGCGGTCTTCCAACGTGTTCCCTGGCCCTTACTTATCCCACTTCAACAGAAGATTTACAGATTTAAATATATTTTTCGGGAGCCGCCAATGCGTCTAGAATAATCTCTAGGAATTTTAATACGACAGTACGTTGGGAATGCGTGCAGTCCCGATAGGGACTACCCAAGTGGGGAGACTGGTGGCGAGAGAGCATATGGACTAGTCCTGAGAAGGGGGAGTACGCATATGAATATAAGATGGTTAGCAGTGAGGGAACACACGGGTCCGCCTGTGAGAGGGGACTGCACCGTGGCAGTATAACCATGTGGGATCGCCTAGTGGGGATCGCACATAGCGGGCACCTATACCCAGAACGCGGGCTGACCAGCGGGCATACCAACAACGTAACGGCCCAGCGCCTGACTCCTCCGCTGAGTCAGATGCTGGGGGCCTTGGAGGAATATCTGCAGCTTTCGCCAAGGGGGGAACTTTACTGACAGAGCGAAAAAGCGCACATATCTCCGTGTTAGAGAGAATGGCGCAGCAAACGTTTTACAACACCTAACCGAATTTCTCATTCACCGCATGAGGAAATCGGCTCCCCTCAAGATTAATAAATCTCGCAATAGGTGTCGCCCAGCCCGCAGCTCTACAGTGTCTGTTAGAGAGGCGCCGCGTGCTAACGCCCAAAAGGATGCGCGCTTCGAGGAGCGCACTCTCACTCCTGGGGGACACGGCTCGCCCTGACTCAGATGAGCGAGGGAGATGGCATTCACTACTGTTTAGTGGGTATGTTCCAACCTCTGTTTGGATACGGCACTTCCCTTCTGCCGATCACCGTAACAGATAAAGAGCTGAGTACAGTCCGTATAATACGCAAAGCATGAAGGACACAGCAAATAAATGGGCTGCGTCTGCCTCTTCCGTGGGCAGCGCTTGCAGGTTCACTACGTAACTGAAAGAAAGCTGTAGGAACCTAGAGCACCTAGGTGGGCGGGAGTCTCAGGTAAACGTGAGAGTGGGCCGGCCCAACACACTGGCACATTTCACTGACCAAAAATGCCTCCAGATACCCACCCATTTGGCCGATGCGAACGCGACTAGCAGAGCTGTCTACCTGGACAGAAATCTTATGATACTGAGTCGAGTGATCAAGCAGACCTCTCCTAAGAGAGATCTCCAAGTGGGTATGAGAGGGAAACAGGAATAATTAATATCCAGTCTCGCGCCTCTGGGGACTGGATAATAAGACGATACTTCCCAGCGCGCTGCCAGCGCCGCATCCCTAGAGCGGGGATGATCGTAACACCAACCCCTCAGAGCGGAGGGGACAGCCTTAACTCCAGTCAACTGAAGGAGAATAGCATCACTCTGATCTGGCATGTTCGGGGTTTCCTTCTCGGGGAAAAAGTTAACCACACAGCGAATAGACTCCACTTCAGGGCGTGGGCATTGCCTCGTAGAGGGTACTCAGCCTGAGTGACAGTGTTAACCACCTAATCGGTAGGTCACCTAAGTTCTCCGCGCTCCATCTATGAACCGTACGTGAGGCATAGATCCGTGAGAGCGAAAATGGAAATGCAGCAATTGCGCCGCGTATGACTCCGGGGGAGCAGACGGCAAGCGAGCTGAGACATGCGGTGAGAGCGAATACCCCCATGCGGTTGATATACGCCACCGCCGCCGTACTGTCCGTCCTACCAGCACGTGTTGGCGCTCCAGCACCGGTAAAAAAACGGTGGAGAGCGAGAAACATTGCCAACAGCTCTATGCGATTGATATACCAATGCAACTGGGTTCCTATCCACAGGCCGGAAGAGCTGGAGGCGAGAGAAGGGGGGGCGCTGAAGGTGTGAGAGAAAGGAGACCGTCCTCCCAGACCTCGTGAGCCACTGCCGAAGTGCGCCGATCCTGCAAGCTGGAAGGCTTTTCATCGCGTCCCAGACTGGCAGTATTCGAGCTGTCACATCCAGGCAAGGGAAAAGCAAGTGATTTTGAATGTGTTCATTTTTGGTCTTCTGATGCAATATTCTTGCTTCTGGGGCTGAGATATGATGTTTCCAGGCCAAAAACAGAAAGTGATAAAAACAGCTTAAAAGCATGAATTGCATCATTCTTTTTGTTTTAAACAACATGCAGTTTTACACATGTTTAAACAACTTGCAATGGAAAAGCAAGTGATTTTGAAAGTGTTCATTTTTGGTCTTCTGATGCATTATTCTTGCTTCTGGGTTTGAGATATGATGTTTCCAGGCCAAAAACAGAAAGTGATAAAAACTGCTTAAAAACATGAAATGCATCATTCTCTTTGTTTTAAACAACATTACATGCAGTTTTACACATGTTTAAACAACTTGCAAGGGAAAAGCAAGTGATTTTGAAAGTGTTCATTTTTGGTCTTCTGATGCAGTATTCTTGCTTCTGGTGCTAAGATATGATGTTTCCAGGCCAAAAACAGAAAGTGATAAAAACTGCTTAAAAGCATAAATTGCATCATTCTTTTTGTTTTAAACAACATTACATGCAGTTTTACACATGTTTAAACAACTAGCAAGGGAAAAGCAAGTGATTTTGAAAGTGTTCATTTTTGGTCTTCTGATGCAGTATTCTTGCTTCTGGGGCTGAGATATGATGTTTCCACGCCAAAAACAGAAAGTGATAAAAACTGCTTAAAACCATGAAATGCATCATTCTCTTTGTTTTAAACAGCCTTACATGCAGTTTTACATATGTTTAAACAACTTGCAAGGGAAAAGCAAGTGACTTTGAAAGTGTTCATTTTTGGTCTTCTGATGCAGTATTCTTGACTCTGGGGCTGAGATATGATTTTTCCAGACCAAAAACAGAAAGTGTTAAAAACAGCTTAAAAGCATGAAATGCATCATTCTTTTTGTTTAAAACAACATAACTTGCAGTTTTACACATGTTTAAACAACTTGCAAGGGAAAAGCAAGTGATTTTGAAAGTGTTCATTTTTGGTCTTTTGATGCAGTATTCTTGCTTCTGGGGCTGAGGTATGATGTTTCCAGGCCAAAAACAGAAAGTGATAAAAAACAGCATAAAACCATGAAATGCATCATTCTTTTTGTTTTAAACAACATTACATGCAGTTTTACACATGTTTACACAACTTGGAAGGGAAAAGCAAGTGATTTTGAAAGTGTTCATTTTGGTCTTGAAGCAGTATTCTTGCTTCTGGGGCTGAGATATCAAGTTCAAGTTCAAGTTCAGTTTATTTATAGAGCACATTTAAAAACAGTCACAAGACTGACCAAAGTGCTGTACTCAAGACAAGTCAAAATAAAAGGACAGAATACAAAACAAAGAAATAAGACAAGATAAATGCCTATAAAATGTAAAAAGTAGCAGTAGAAGGACTATTAAAATAACATTAAAAAGCCAAGCTAAAAAGGTACGTTTTAAGAAGAGATTTAAAAATAGATAGTGATGGAGCCATCCTAATATCAAGGGGCAAGGTGTTCCACAACCGAGGACCCGCCACAGAGAAAGCTCTGTCCCCTCTACGTTTCAGTCTGGACTGAGGAACTAAAAGAAGATTTTGATCACTTGACCTAAGAGATCTCACAGGAGTGTAAGGATGAAGCAGCTCTGAGAGATAGGATGGGGCTAGATTATGGAGGGATTTGTATACCAGTAAAAGCACTTTAAAATCAATTCTGAATTTGACAGGCAGCCAATGGAGGCCCCTTAGAAGAGGAGTAATGTGGTCATATTTTCTGCTATTACAAATAAATCTAGCAGCAGCATTTTGGACTAACTAAAGGCGGGAAATTTGTGATTTTGAAATGCCACAGTAAAGTGCATTGCAGTAGTCTAACCGTGATGTAATAGAAGCGTGGACAGCCATCTCTAGAGTGGTGGGATTTAAGAAATGTTTGACTTTGGACAGCAAACGAAGTTGATAAAAACTGGAACCAATAACTGAACTGATCTGTTTATCTAGTTTTAATGACTCATCAAGGATGACACCCAGATTGCGGACACGGGGGGATCTGAAGGCAGATAAGCAGCCCAGATCTACGCAAGTGGCCTGAACGTTGTCAGTAGGGCTAAAGACAATGACCTCTGTTTTATCCTCGTTTAAAGATAAAAAATTGTGCGATAGCCAGATTTTGATCTCATCCAAGCACCTTAGCAGGGTACTAAGAGCGAGAGGGTCATTCCTCTTAATAGGTAAGTAAATCTGGGTGTCATCAGCATAGAAATGAAAAGAAACCCCATGATTTCTTAGAATGGCCCCTAGCGGAAGCATATATAATGAAAAAAGTGAGGGAGCTAAGACTGAGCCTTGAGGGAGGCCACAAGTGAGGTCAGTAAGTGAGGATGAGAAGTTACCTAATTTTACTGAAAATTTTCTACCAGATAGAAAAGACTTAAACCACTTAAGGACTGTGCCTTTCAAGCCCACATCTGACTCTAATCTGGACAGCAGAAAAGAGTGGTCAACAGTATCAAAAGCTGCTGACAGATCTAGAAGAACCAGGACCACAGAATCGCCAGAGTCAGTAGCTAGCAGGATATCATTAAGTACTCTCAGGAGGGCCGTTTCAGTGCTATGAGCCATTTTGAACCCAGACTGAAAGATTTCAGTGATAGAGTTGCTTTTTAAAAAAGAGTGCAGTTGATCAAGTACAATTTTTTCTAAGATTTTAGAGCAGAAAGGTAAGACAGAGATTGGACGAAAGTTATTCAAAATAGAGGGATCCAGTGAAGGCTTTTTGAGAAGCGGAGTGACAGTAGCCATTTCAAGTTCATTGGGAAAAGAGCCAGTGGAGAGGCACTCATTGAAAAAGGAAGTCAAGCCTGGGCCGACAGTGTCAATAATTCGTTTTAGAAATTTAGGGTGGATGATATCATTGGGACTGAAGGAAGATTTAGTATTAATAATTACATTTTTCAGAGATTGTAGAGAAATGGGATCAAAAGCAACCCAATAAACCAGATGCAAAGTGGGAGGAGGATCAGTGGGAGCAGAGCAGAGTTGTGGCCTTAGAATGGAGATTTTGTCAGTAAAGTGTCTCAGAAAGCTTTCACATAGATCATTAGAAGCAACTGGCATTGATTGAACAGCTGGATTTACAACAGAGTCTATAACTGAGAACAGAGCTTTAGGTGTAGAGTGATTTTTCACTATGAGATCAGAAAAATAAGAAGCCTTGGCAGATTTTGCGGCTGACTGATAATCTGAGAGACTGTCTTTTAACATTTCATAAGAAATTTGCAATTTATCCTTTTTCCATTTCCGCTCAGCCTTTCTACAGGCTTGGCGGAGCAGACGAGTATTTGCGTTGTGCCATAGAGCAGGTTTGTGTTTTTTTATATAAGGCTTGAATGGGGCAGTAACATCTAAAACGCTCAGCCAGGCCGAGTTTAGGAGACTGAGATGTTTGTCAGCATCCAGGTCAAATAGTGGTAGATCCAAAGAATGATGAGAGCAAGTTTCCAAAAAACACTGATTAAAATTGGCCCCAAATGTAGGAGAATAATAACGAGACAATGTTACATTAATATTAGTGGATAGAGGGAGCGTAGGAAGAAACATGGAAAATAAGATCGGCTTATGGTCAGAAAGCGGAAAGTCAGAAAACTCAATATCAGAGACAGCAAGCCCGTGAGAGAGAACAAGGTCTAGGGTATGGCCAAAAACATGGGTCGGATCTGTTATCCATTGAACCAGACTAAAAGAGTCAATAAGGTTAAGGAACTCCTTAGATAAAGGAATTGCCTGACAGCAAACATGAATGTTAAAATCACCCACTAGTAAGAAACGATCATATTTCATGGCAATATTGCCAATGAATTCTGTGAATTGCTGTATAAAGTCCGTAGCTGAGTGAGGAGGACGATAAAACACAGCTAATAGAATAGGACCATTCCAGTTAAGATGCAAAAGTTGTACTTCAAAGCTGGTGAATGTATCTACCGAAACAGACCGGCAACGGTCTAAAAAAGAGTCCTTTACAACAGTCACCAAACCACCCCCTCTCTTGTTCGGGCGGGGGGAATTAAAAAAGGTACAGTCATCTGGAACCAGTTCTGAAAAAGGAGTTAAATCACCAACCTTAGTCCATGATTCAGTGATGAACATAAAATCTAAACTGTGCATGGTGAAGAAGTCATTTAGCAGAAAAGTCTTATTCACCAAAGACCGGGCGTTTATTAGAGCCATTTTCGGCGGAGGAATCCCTTCCGGGGAAGGCGATGTTTTGCTAAGCGAGCGTAGGTTAGCGGGAGTTACACCGTCGCGCCGGTAACAGCGGCTGATCCGAGGAAGGCCATCCAAGGAAACAGGAGACGGAGACTGGGGGAGAGCAGGTCGAAGCCACCTGGAACGTAAAGCCAGCGGTCTCCAGGCTGAAGAGCCGCGGCAAAGCAACTCACGGCCGTGACGGGCGCCAGCCCAAAAGAGAGCTTTTAGTTTGATGACAAAGCCTTCGCGACGCCCGCGCTTTCTCCTCCGCTTTCTTCGCGGTGAGCAGAGAGGCCACCGGCGAATGCACGCCGGGATATCCATAAAAAAGTTGGTGTGTGTCTGTTTAAAAGCGCGCTCGACGTCCAGCTTAACATTGTCCATAACTGAAGCACGAATATCCATGAGAGAGCTGCGGTCATACTGCAAAAGAGCGGAACATTTCAAAATCCAAACAGACATCCATGTATATGGAAGGAGCAGAAGCAGGAGCAGACGGCATGCCAAGTGCACAGGCGCCATTTTGCCCTGGATATGATGTTTCCAGGCCAAAAACAGAAAGTGATAAAAACTGCTTAAAACCATGAAATGCATCATTCTTTTTGCTTTAAACAACATTATATACAGTTTTACACATGTTTAAACAACTTGCAAGGGAAAAGCAAGTGATTTTGAAAGTGTTCATTTTTGGTCTTCTGATGCATTATTCTTGCTTCTGGGGCTAAGATATGATGTTTCCAGGCCAAAAACAGAAAGTGATAAAAACTGCTTAAAACCATAAAATGCATCATTCTCTTTGTTTTAAACAGCCTTACATGCAGTTTTACACATGTTTAAACAACTTGCAAGGGAAAAAGCAAGTGATTTTGAAATGTTCATTTTTGGTCTTCTGATGCAGTATTCTTGCTTCTGGGGCTGAGATATGATCTTTCCACGCCAAAAACAGAAAGTGATAAAAACTGCTTAAAACCATGAAATGCATCATTCTCTTTGTTTTAAACAGCCTTACATGCAGTTTTACATATGTTTAAACAACTTGCAAGGGAAAAGCAAGTGATTTTGAAAGTGTTCAATTTTGGTCTTCTGATGCAGTATTCTTGCCTCTGGGGCTGAGATATGATTTTTTCAGGCCAAAAACAGAAAGTGATAAAAACAGCTTAAAACCATGAAATGCATCATTCTTTTTGTTTTAAACAACATAACTTGCAGTTTTACACATGTTTAAACAACTTGCAAGGGAAAAGCAAGTGATTTTGAAAGTGTTCATTTTTGGTCTTCTGATGCAGTATTCTTGCTTCTGGGGCTAAGATATGATGTTTCCAGGCCAAAAACAGAAAGTGATAAAAACAGCTTAAAAGCATGAAATGCATCATTCTCTTTGTTTTAAGCAACATTATATGCAGTTTTACACATGTTAAAACAACTTGCAAGGGGAAAGCAAGTGATTTTGAAAGTGTTCATTTTTGGTCTTCTGATGCAGTATTCTTGCTTCTGGGGCTAAGATATGATGTTTCCAGGCCAAAAACAGAAAGTGATAAAAACAGCTTAAAAGAATTAAATGCACCATTCTGTTTGTTTTAAGCAACATTATATGCAGTTTTACACATGTTTAAACAACTTGCAAGGGAAAAGCAAGTGATTTTGAAGGTGTTCATTTTTGGTCTTTTGATGCAGTATTCTTGCTTCTGGGGCTGAGATATGATGTTTTCAGGCCAAAAACAGAAAGTGATAAAACAGCTTAAAACCATGAAATGCATCATTCTTTTTGTTTTAAACAACATTACATGCAGTTTTACACATGTTTACAGAACTTGGAAGGGAAAAGCAAGTGATTTTGAAAGTGTTCATTTTGGTCTTCTGATGCAGTATTCTTGCTTCTGGGGCTGAGATATGATGTTTCCAGGCCAAAAACAGAAAGTGATAAAAACAGCTTAAAACCATGAAATGCATCATTCTTTTTGCTTTAAACAACATTATATGCAGTTTTACACATGTTTAAACAACTTGCAAAGGAAAAGCAAGTGATTTTAAAAGATTTAATTTTTGGTCTTCTGATGCAGTATTCTTGCTTCTGAGGCTAAGATATGATGTTTCCAGGCCAAAAACAGAAAGTGATAAATACAGCTAAAAAGCATGAATTGCATCATTCATTTTGTTTTAAACAACATTACATGCAGTTTTACACATGTTTAAACAAATTGCAAGGGAAAAGCAAGTGATTTTGAAAGTGTTCATTTTTGGTCTTCTGATGCAGTATTCTTGCTTCTGGGGCTGAGATATGATGTTCCAGGCCAAAAACAGAAAGTGATAAAAACTGCTTAGAACCATGAAATGTATCATTCTTTTTCTTTTAAACAACATTACATGCAGTTTTACACATGTTTAAACAACTTGCAAGGAAAAGCAAGGGATTTTGAAAGTGTTCATTCTTGGTCTTCTGATGCAGTATTCTTGCTTTTGGGGCTGAGATATGATGTTTCCAGGCCAAAAACCGAAAGTGGTAAAAACTGCTTAAAACCATTAAATGCATCATTCTCTTTGTTTTAAACAAATTTACAAGCAGTTTTACATATGTTTATACACCTTGCAAGGGAAAAGCAAGTGATTTTGAAAGTGTTCATTTTTGGTCTTCTGATGCAGTATTCTTGACTCTGGGGCTGAGATATGATTTTTCCAGGCCAAAAACAGAAAGTGATAAAAACTGCTTAAAACCATGAAATGCATCATTCTTTTTGCTTTAAACAACATTATATGCAGTTTTACACATGTTTAAACAACTTGCAAGGGAAAAGCAAGTGATTTTGAAAGTGTTCATTTTTGGTCTTCTGATGCAGTATTCTTGCCTCTGGGGCTGAGATATGATGTTTCCAGGCCAAGAACAGAAAGTGATAAAAACTGCTTAAAACCTTGAAATGCATCATTCTTTTTGTTTTAAACAACATTACATGCAGTTTTAAACATGTTTAAACAACTTTCAAGGGGAAAGCAAGTGATTTTGAATGTGTTCAAATTTTGGTGTTCTGATGCAGTATTCTTGCTTTTGGGGCTGAGATATGATGTTTCCAGGCCGAAAACAGAAAGTGATAAAAACAGCTTAAAACCATGAAATGCATCATTCTTTTTTTTAACAACATTACATGTAGTTTTAAACATGTTTAAACAACTTTCAAGGGAAAAGCAAGTGATTTTGAATGTGTCCAAATTTTGGTCTTCTGATGCATTATTCTTGCTTCTGGGGCTGAAGATATGATGTTTTCAGGCCAAAAACAGAAAGTGATAAAAAACAGCTTAAAAGCATGAAATGCATCATTCTTTTTGCTTTAAACAACATTACATGCAGTTTTACACATGTTTAAACAACTTGCAAGTGAAAAGCAAGTGATTTTGAAAGTCTTCATTTTGGTCTTCTGATGCATTATTCTTGCTTCTGGGGCTGAGATATGATGTTTTCAGGCCAAAAACAGAAAGTGATAAAAACAGCTTAAAAGCATGAAATGCATCATTCTTTTTGCTTTTAAACAACATTACATGCAGTTTTACACATGTTTAAACAACTTGCAAGTGAAAAGCAAGTGATTTTGAAAGTCTTCATTTTTGGTCTTCTGATGCATTATTCTTGCTTCTGGGGCTGAGATATGATGTTTCAGGCCAAAAACAGAAAGTGATAAAAACAGCTTAAAAGCATGAAATGCATCATTCTTTTTGCTTTAAACAACATTACATGCAGTTTTACACATGTTTAAACAACTTGCAAGTGAAAAGCAAGTGATTTTGAAAGTCTTCATTTTTGGTCTTCTGATGCATTATTCTTGCTTCTGGGGCTGAGATATGATGTTTTCAGGCCAAAAACAGAAAGTGATAAAAACAGCTTAAAAGCATGAAATGCATCATTCTTTTTGCTTTAAACAACATTACATGCAGTTTTACACATGTTTAAACAACTTGCAAGTGAAAAGCAAGTGATTTTGAAAGTCTTCATTTTTGGTCTTCTGATGCATTATTCTTGCTTCTGGGGCTGAGATATGATGTTTTCAGGCCAAAAACAGAAAGTGATAAAAACAGCTTAAAAGCATGAAATGCATCATTCTTTTTGCTTTAAACAACATTACATGCAGTTTTACACATGTTTAAACAACTTGCAAGTGAAAAGCAAGTGATTTTGAAAGTGTTCATTTTGGTCTTCTGGTGCAGTATTCTTGCTTCGGGGCTGAGATATGATGTTTCCAGGCCAAAAACAGAAAGTGATAAAAACTGCTTAAAACCTTGAAATGCATCATTCTTTTTGTTTTAAACAACATTATATGCAGTTTTACACATGTTAAAACAACTTTCAAGTCAAGTGATTTTCAATGTGTTCAAATTTTGGTGTTCTTTTTTTTTTGAATATTATATTTTTTATTTTCTTAAAGCAACAGAGCAATACAAAAGAAACAACAATTACAAAACAAAAAAAGACAACAAAAAAGAAAAAAAGAAAAAAAAAGGACAAAAGACAGAAAAAAAACATTTTCAAACCATTATTACATCAGTTCCTCCAGTAGTATACATCGGTCAACAATGTTTCACATATAAATCTAGGCCAGTGGGCGCAGGCAATATGATGATCTTGCAGACAATGACAGGGTTATACCTTTAAACTGTTATCTTGGGCATTTGACAAATAATTAAAAAAGGTTTTCCAGGTGGCTTCGAAGCCGGCAATGTTATCAGAAAGATTGTGTCTTAGTCTCTCTAAATGTAAAGTGCTAGAGAATTGAAAGCCAGGATTTAAAAAGTGGTTTTGATGCTTTTTCCATAAACAAAGAATAATTTTTTTAGCTATCACCATTCCATATTGGACAGCTTTTTTAATTTGATTACTGAACCCACGAAGTGAGTCAGACCAACCAAAAACAGCGATTGCTGGATCAGGGGCGAGCTCACAAGAATAAGCCTCAGAGTAGAAGTTGAAAATTTCGCTCCAAAACTCAAAAAGTTTTGGGCATGACCAAAAAGATGTCCTAAGGAGCCTTCCGCAGATTCACATTTGTTACATTTAGAGGAGATGGGGGGTAGAATTTATTAAGCTTAACCCTAGAATAATGAAGCCGTGTACTACTTTATATTGGATTAGTTGATGTCTGGAGTTAATAGAACATGTATTTATGACCTTCATAGACTTTTTCCAGTCCTCATTGGTAATTTGAATGCCTAAATCTTTCTCCCAGGAATCTTTCAAATACAAGGTAGATATGTCAAACTGATCGTTAAAAACATCTATAAAATGGGAAATCAAATTAGAGGTATCAGGAGAGACAGAAAGTAATTTATATACATCATGTTCATCTGCTAATAGTTCAAAGTGGGAGATAGATGTACGAACATAGATTCTCAGCTGTAGATATCTAAAAAAATGTGATGGTAAAAGATCAAATTTTTGTTTCAGCTGAGGGAATGTAGCAAATTTACCATCCATGTACAAGTCTTTTACAGTGACCATTCCTTTACTAGACCAAACCGAAAATGTGGAGTCAATGAGTGATGGCTTGAAGGCAGGGGTGGACAATGTGGTAGATGGCAACTTAAATGCTTTCCGGATCTGACACCATATTTTGAGAGAGCTGCTAAGTATAAAGTTTGTGTTGACTATTTTTATGGATGGTGAAGGCGCTGCAAAAAGTAGAGAGGAAAGAGAATAGTTTGTAACACTCTGTTCGATGGTGAGCCATGGAATGTCACCTGCAGACCCTGCAGGATGAGATTTTTTCCAGTAGGATAAGGCTCTGCAGTTCGCAGCCCAATAATAATACTGGAAGTTTGGCAGGCCTAATCCACCCTGCGACCTAGGTTTACATACGTGTAGTTTAGAGATACGGTGCGCTTTAAAGCCCCACACAAATGGTAACACAATTGAATCGAGAGTTTTAAAAAACTTTTTGGGCAGAAGAATTGGAAGGTTTTGGAAAAGATATAGAAATCTTGGCAATGTTACCATCTTGATTGCATTCACACGTCCTACCATAGATAGCGGAAGGGTCCTCCAACTTTCTATATTAAGCTTTAAGCTCTCTAACATAGCTAAATAATTTAATTTGTAGATATCATTTGCATTTTTCGGTATGATGACCCCCAAGTATTTCAAACTGTCTGCTGCAATTTTAAAAGGTAATTTCTGTAGAAAGCTTGGGTCGGTCTTGTTAGATACAAGCATGAGTTCACTCTTTTGCCAATTCACAGAGTAACCAGAGAACTTTCCAAAAGTCTTCAATAAATCTAACAGGGGTGGGATGGATTGTTCTGGATCGAGTAGGTAGAGGATAACATCATCAGCATAGAGGGATATGATGGTCTAATTGGCCTATCTTAGGTGAAAAAATAAGTGGGTTGTTTCTGATAGCAGTCGCAAGGGGTTCTATAGCTATTGCAAAGCAGGGGTGAGAGTGGGCACCCCTGTCTGGTGCCTCTATGCAATTTGAATTGTGAAGATTTATCAAAATTAGTGAGCACCGAAGCTCTAGGTTTGGCATAAAGCATTTTCACCCAACAAGAGAATGATTCTCCCAGATCAAACTCCTGAAGCACTGCAATAATATAGTTCCATTCAATTTGGTCAAATGCCTTTTCAGCGTCCAGGGATAAGATGGCGACATTTGACGCAGAATCGTGTTTTGAATATAAAATGTTCATTAAGGGTCTTACATTAAAAAAAGAAAAGCGCCCAGGAATGAAACCGGTCTGATCAGGATGAATAATTTTTGCTATACATTTATTTAATCTGTTTGCAAGGATTTTAGTAAAAATTTTCAGATCTGAATTTAGAAGGGCTATGGGGCGATATGATGCTGGATCTGTTTCATCTTTTCCTTTTTTAAGAATTAAAGAAATATTTGCATTATACAGTTATTGTGGAAATTCCTGATTGTCAATAGAATGATTAAATAATCTCAGCATCAAAGGGGCAAGTTTTTGAGAATATTTCTTATAAATTCAATACCGAAGCCGTCAGGTCCGGCAGCCTTACCGCTAGGGAAAGATGCAATGGCTTCAATTATTTCATCTATTGTTATCTCTGCGTTAAGAGCATCTGATCTGCTTCATCTAATTTGGGGAGATGTAGTGATTGAAGAAAATGGGAAAGGGCTGTAGGGGCAGTGGAAGCTCGGGATTCATACAAGGCCTCATAAAATTCCTTAAAACGTTTATTGATGTCACTAGGATTTGTCGTTAAGGTTCCATCCTTCTTCCTAATTTGGTGAATAGCTCTATTAGCTTGAATACTTCTTAATTGACGCGCAGCAGCCTATCTGGTTTGTCTCCCAGCTCAAATTGCTTTTGCTTTATTTTTAATAGCATATTACTGACTTGGTCTGAAAAAATTCTATTATACTCTAGTTTTAATGCTGCAATCTCTTTGAGAACCTCAGATCTGCTGAGTCCACATGTAAGTGTTCAAGTTGATTAAGACGAGCTTCAATTACTGACAGGAATTTTTTCCTTTGTTTTTTAGGCTGGATTCATATGAAATTATGTATCCTCTTAATACCGCCTTAAGTGACTCCCACAGTGTTGAATCGGATACTTCCCCTGTATCGTTAAACATAAGATACTCATCCAACCATTCTGTTACACGTTGGGAAAAATGAGGATCAAAGAGTAATGTAGGATTGAATCGCCAACTATAATTGGGCTTAATTTCAAAAAGGTCAAGAGAAATGGTCACTGCAGAATGATCTGAGATTATTCTGTTGTGGTGCTTAATTGCAGTTACACATGAAGCAACCTTGTAGTCGACCAGGAAGAAATCTATTCTGGAATATGAGCTATGAAATTAGAGAAAAATGTATATTGTCTATCAGTCGGGTAATTCAACCTCCAAACATCAACTAAATCAAATGAGTTAATTAATTCTTTTAAAGTGGTAGTAGAGTTAGGCAAGTGGCCCACAGAACGGGCAGGAGTCCTGTCCAGAGTGGGATCTAAAACCAGATTAAAGTCGCCACCAATTATTAAATGTGTTAGATAAATTAGGGACAAGATTAAAAACTTTACGGAAAAAGGATGTGTCATCATAATTTGGTCCATATAGATTCAATAATGTAACATGTACAGAAAAAATTAAACCAGAGACTATCACATATCGACCATTTGGATCGCTGATGGTAGATATATGCTTAAAAGGTATTGTTCTGCGGAACAAAATGGCCACTCCTCTAGCCCTGCATGAAAACGTAGACTGGAACACCTGTGAAACCCAATTACATCTGAGGAGTCTTTGTTCATTATGCTTAATATGTGTCTCTTGCAAAAATATGATATCAGCGGATATTGACTTCAAATAAGAATAGACTTTGAACCTTTTAACCCGGTTATTAATGCCTCGCACATTCCAGCTGGCTAAAGTAACATTACAGTTTAAGGACTGAATATTATATGGTAGTACAGGTGAGCTTCGATTTTATGATAATTGTGTAAAACTGGAGTTATTACAGTAAAGAGGACAAAACATAAAACATTTAACATACACAAATGAAAAAGAAAAAAAACCCAACACCCTCCCACCCTCCCTCACCTTTTCCGCTTCCCCAAATGAAGCGGAGTACAAAATACAAACCCCATATGAACCGTGAGCTACAAGGCTTCCTAAGGAGCAATAAGGACACTTATCAACTGCAATAAACTAACCGTTGGGGGAGAAAAAAATAAAATAAATAAAAAATGGCTCCTCGTTACCCTCGACTGATAAAGTTAAAAACTAGTAGTATCGAACATTGGCACAAAGTCAACAATAAGTAACGACCACAGGTATAACAAAATGTCCGAGCCATAATCCTGCAAAAGGATTTTTCAATATAGAGTCAAAAGTCTTGGTTGTATTGGTAGGCGCGGGCACGCGCGCTTGTAATAATTATCGCCTTCCTACATTCGAGAGCCCGGGCCAGCGGTGTGTGAACAAGGCCATACTCACCGGCTCAATACACTTATAGCAACTGTGAAATTGTCAAGTGTACGTGCGTAAGATGAAGTCAAGATGCGGCGATAATTCCATTGGCAAATTCTTCGGCGTCCTCGACTGAATTAAAGATCTTCTTTTCCGATCCCTGAGTGACAATCAGACGCGCTGGGAACAGTAACCCATATCTGACACCAGCCTCCTTTAGTTTCTTTTTAACTCCGTCAAAGTTTCGGCGCTGCGACATGACCTCCGCTGTCAAATCAGGATATATAGAGATCCGCATACCCTCAAACTGTAGAGGTGATTGTTGTCGGGACAACTTCAGGATTAGTTCTTTAACTGGGTAATGATGGATTCTTGCTATTAGCATCCGAGGGCGGCCTCCTTTGACTGGCAGGGGTCCAATACGATGTGCGCGATCCACTTTTACTCCAGATGGAAAGTTTTGGTCTCCCAGGACGGCCGGTATCAACTTCTCCACAAATTCCGTTGGGCGACCATTTTCAACTTTCTCTTGTAGCCCCGCAATTTTAATATTTTGACGACGGGAGCGGCCCTCCAGGTCGTCAAGCTTGACGTATAGAGCTTTATTGGCGGCCACGATATCCTTGCAGAGAGCCTCTAACTCGGAAATGCGGCTGTCATGCTCGACTCTCGCGCCCTCGAGATCGGAGATACGGGAGTTACTTTCGGTAAGCGATGCTTGCATTTGCGACAAAGTATTTTCGATAGAGTTAAATCTGTCATTCATCGATTTATCCATAGCTTGAATAGATGCTTGGATTGCTGCCAAAATTGGGGATAAGGTCGTGGTCTCGTCGTTGACAGTAGCACTAGCCGCTTGTTCAGTCAGAGTTTGTTTCTCCATTGATTGTTCATCTGCGTTGGCTGGTTGATCACATTTCTTCGTTTTAGGTTTCGTCATCTTGACTTCAAACTTAAAAAGGTGTCGTTTCGTTTTGATTATGATTAAATTAAGCTGTTTTTTTCGAGGTTTTGGAGGAGCTCCTCAAACTACGTCTACTCCATTCGGTGCTCTCGAGCGCCCCCCATTTTGGTCTTCTGATGCATTATTCTTGCTCGTGGGGCTGAGATATGATGTTTTCAGGCCAAAAACAGAAAGTGATAAAAACAGCTTAAAAGCATGAAATGCATCATTCTTTTTGCTTTAAACATGTGTAAAACTGCATGTAATGTTGTTTAAAGCAAAAAGAATGATGCATTTCATGCTTTTAAGCTGTTTTTATCACTTTCTGTTTTTGGCCTGAAAACATCATATCTCAGCCCCAGAAGCAAGAATAATGCATCAGAAGACCAAAAATGAAGACTTTCAAAATCACTTGCTTTTCACTTGCAAGTTGTTTAAACATGTGTAAAACTGCATGTAATGTTGTTTAAAGCAAAAAGAATGATGCATTTCATGCTTTTAAGCTGTTTTTATCACTTTCTGTTTTTGGCCTGAAAACATCATATCTCAGCCCCAGGAGCAAGAATAATGCATCAGAAGACCAAAAATGAAGACTTTCAAAATCACTTGCTTTTCACTTGCAAGTTGTTTAAACATGTGTAAAACTGCATGTAATGTTGTTTAAAGCAAAAAGAATGATGCATTTCATGCTTTTAAGCTGTTTTTATCACTTTCTGTTTTTGGCCTGAAAACATCATATCTCAGCCCCAGAAGCAAGAATAATGCATCAGAAGACCAAAAATGAAGACTTTCAAAATCACTTGCTTTTCACTTGCAAGTTGTTTAAACATGTGTAAAACTGCATGTAATGTTGTTTAAAGCAAAAGAATGATGCATTTCATGCTTTTAAGCTGTTTTTATCACTTTCTGTTTTTGGCCTGAAAACATCATATCTCAGCCCCAGAAGCAAGAATAATGCATCAGAAGACCAAAAATGAAGACTTTCAAAATCACTTGCTTTTCACTTGCAAGTTGTTTAAACATGTGTAAAACTGCATGTAATGTTGTTTAAAGCAAAAAGAATGATGCATTTCATGCTTTTAAGCTGTTTTTATCACTTTCTGTTTTTGGCCTGAAACATCATATCTCAGCCCCACGAGCAAGAATAATGCATCAGAAGACCAAAAATGAAGACTTTCAAAATCACTTGCTTTTCACTTGCAAGTTGTTTAAACATGTGTAAAACTGCATGTAATGTTGTTTAAAGCAAAAAGAATGATGCATTTCATGCTTTTAAGCTGTTTTTATCACTTTCTGTTTTTGGCCTGAAAACATCATATCTCAGCCCCAGAAGCAAGAATAAATGCCATCAGAAGACCAAAAAATGAAAGACTTTCAAAATCACTTGCTTTTTCACTTGCAAGTTGTTTAAACATGTGTAAAACTGCATATAATGTTGTTTTAAAGCAAAAAGAATGATGCATTTCATGCTTTTAAGCTGTTTTTATCACTTTCTGTTTTTGGCCTGAAAACATCATATCTCAGCCCCAGGAGCAAGAATAATGCATCAGAAGACCAAAAATGAAGACTTTCAAAATCACTTGCTTTTCCACTTGCAAGTTGTTTTAAACATGTGTAAAACTGCATGTAATGTTGTTAAAGCAAAAGAATGATGCATTTCATGCTTTTAAGGCTGTTTTTATCACTTTCTGTTTTTTGGCCTGAAAACATCATATCTCAGCCCCAGAAGCAAGAATAATGCATCAGAAGACCAAAAATGAAGACTTTCAAAATCACTTGCTTTTCACTTGCAAGTTGTTTAAACATGTGTAAAACTGCATGTAATGTTGTTTAAAGCAAAAAGAATGATGCATTTCATGCTTTTAAGCTGTTTTTATCACTTTCTGTTTTTGGCCTGAAAAACATCATATCTCAGCCCCAGAAGCAAGAATAATGCATCAGAAGACCAAAAATGAAGACTTTCAAAATCACTTGCTTTTCACTTGCAAGTTGTTTAAACATGTGTAAAACTGCATGTAATGTTGTTTTAAAGCAAAAAGAATGATGCATTTCATGCTTTTAAGCTGTTTTTATCACTTTCTGTTTTTGGCCTGAAAACATCATATCTCAGCCCCAGAGCAAGAATAATGCATCAGAAGACCAAAAATGAAGACTTTCAAAATCACTTGCTTTTCACTTGCAAGTTGTTTAAACATGTGTAAAACTGCATGTAATGTTGTTTAAAGCAAAAAGAATGATGCATTTCATGCTTTTAAGCTGTTTTTATCACTTTCTGTTTTTGGCCTGAAAACATCATATCTCAGCCCCAGAGCAAGAATAATGCATCAGAAGACCAAAAATGAAGACTTTCAAAATCACTTGCTTTTCACTTGCAAGTTGTTTAAACATGTGTAAAACTGCATGTAATGTTGTTTAAAGCAAAAAGAATGATGCATTTCATGCTTTTAAGCTGTTTTTATCACTTTCTGTTTTTGGCCTGAAAACATCATATCTCAGCCCCAGAAGCAAGAATAATGCATCAGAAGACCAAAATGAAGACTTTCAAAATCACTTGCTTTTCACTTGCAAGTTGTTTAAACATGTGTAAAACTGCATGTAATGTTGTTTAAAGCAAAAAGAATGATGCATTTCATGCTTTTAAGCTGTTTTTATCACTTTCTGTTTTTGGCCTGAAAACATCATATCTCAGCCCCAGAAGCAAGAATAATGCATCAGAAGACCAAAAATGAAGACTTTCAAAATCACTTGCTTTTCACTTGCAAGTTGTTTAAACATGTGTAAAACTGCATGTAATGTTGTTTAAAGCAAAAAGAATGATGCATTTCATGCTTTTAAGCTGTTTTTATCACTTTCTGTTTTTGGCCTGAAAACATCATATCTCAGCCCCAGAAGCAAGAATAATGCATCAGAAGACCAAAAATGAAGACTTTCAAAATCACTTGCTTTTCACTTGCAAGTTGTTTAAACATGTGTAAAACTGCATGTAATGTTGTTTAAAGCAAAAAGAATGATGCATTTCATGCTTTTAAGCTGTTTTTATCACTTTCTGTTTTTGGCCTGAAAACATCATATCTCAGCCCCAGAAGCAAGAATAATGCATCAGAAGACCAAAAATGAAGACTTTCAAAATCACTTGCTTTTCACTTGCAAGTTGTTTAAACATGTGTAAAACTGCATGTAATGTTGTTTAAAGCAAAAAGAATGATGCATTTCATGCTTTTAAGCTGTTTTTATCACTTTCTGTTTTTGGCCTGAAAACATCATATCTCAGCCCCACGAGCAAGAATAATGCATCAGAAGACCAAAAATGAAGACTTTCAAAATCACTTGCTTTTCACTTGCAAGTTGTTTAAACATGTGTAAAACTGCATGTAATGTTGTTTAAAGCAAAAAGAATGATGCATTTCATGCTTTTAAGCTGTTTTTATCACTTTCTGTTTTTGGCCTGAAAACATCATATCTCAGCCCCACGAGCAAGAATAATGCATCAGAAGACCAAAAATGAAGACTTTCAAAATCACTTGCTTTTCACTTGCAAGTTGTTTAAACATGTGTAAAACTGCATGTAATGTTGTTTAAAGCAAAAAGAATGATGCATTTCATGCTTTTAAGCTGTTTTTATCACTTTCTGTTTTTGGCCTGAAAACATCATATCTCAGCCCCACGAGCAAGAATAATGCATCAGAAGACCAAAAATGAAGACTTTCAAAATCACTTGCTTTTCACTTGCAAGTTGTTTAAACATGTGTAAAACTGCATGTAATGTTGTTTAAAGCAAAAAGAATGATGCATTTCATGCTTTTAAGGTG
>CAIGQS010000069.1:233413-340548 GCA_903798195.1 Danio kyathit
GGTGGTGACAACCTAATGCAACCTGCAAACACCTGCGTAAGCGCAATAATAATAGTACCCTTATTTTGGGGTTTTTATATGGGGTGTTTAATGAATAAAAGGTTTACAACCCGTGAAATTATGAAACCTTATTATATACTGTATGTATTTTAAATCTGCAATTCAATATAAAAATATATTTCTATACACAACTTACCTTATGAATGTTTCCTCGTCGATCTCACCATGGCCAGCAATGTCTCAACATCACTATCAACAAATAACTTTGCATGATATAGCTAGGCCTACCGTCAGGATTCAGTGCGAATTAAAACATGCTAGCATTACTGCTGTTTGCAGGAGGGGGAGGGGTGGGGGTCTTACTGTTCAAATATACACTTGTGCGTTGAAGTCCAGATTCTTTCCTCCTTGTTTCCTGTGTTTAATGGTAAATACAGTATTTGTTCCCCCCTTGTTCCCTGTACCTAAAGGGTAAATACCACATTTGCGGGTTGTAAATTAAAGTGAAGCATTGTTCCCTTCTTGTTCCCCCCTTGTTCCCTGTAGTTAAAGGGTAAATACACATTTGCGGGTTGTAAATTAAAGTGAAGCATTGTTCCCACCTTGTTCCCTCCTTGTTCCCTGTAGTTAAAGGGTAAATACACATTTGCGGGTTGTAAATTAAAGTGAAGCATTGTTCCCTTCTTGTTCCCCCCTTGCTCCCTGTAGTTAAAGGGTAAATACACATTTGTTCCTCCCTTTTTCCCTGTAGTTTACAGGGTAACTCTTGAAGGTAGTGAAATAAATATACAAACACAATATATTTCTTTACTTTGTAACCTTTATTTTACTAAATAGGGATTTTAAAACACTTCATCTTAATCAAACATGGTCTCGTCTATCATTGCCTATACTCATTCATTCATTTTCTTTTCGGCTTAGTCCCTTTATTAATCTGGGGTTGCCACAGCGGAATGAACCGCCAACTTGTTGTTTTACGCAGAGGATGCCCTTCCAGCTGCAACCCATCACTGGGAAACATCCATATAGACTAATTCACACACATACACTACGGACAATTTTAGCTTACCCAATGTCACCACATGTTTTTGGACTTGTGGGGGAAACTGGAGCACCCGGAGGAAACCCACGCTAACACGGGGAGAACATGCAAACTCCACACAGAAATGCCAACTGACCCAGCCGGGGCTCGAACCAGCGACTTTCTTGCTGTGAGGCGATTGTGCTACCCACTGTGCCACCGTACTGCCCTGCCTATACTCAAACAACAAAATAACACATTATTTCCTTCCCCCTTTTTCTGGCATCTCTTGCTTGGCTTCTTTTTTTCTGCTCTTCTTCGTAGCTTCCACTGAGGACTCTGATGGTGAGTGGCTGATGGAATCCCATGGGTCTTGCTGCTCTGCATTTAATATAAAAAATATGAATAGATATAACGGCTTTTAGCAAGCTATACATGTTCCTGTTGCTGTTTAATATGTGTGTGTGTGTGTGTTGGTTGTCCAACAATTTCACACACTAAACATTTACAGATACCACCATATGGATACTATAATTTACTATCAAACAAAACTACTATCATCAGACCATATGGAAAAATTGTGATATTTTATAGTGATAATAATTAAAGCGCAGAGGGGAAAAATTTAAATGTACGTGCAGGCATTATAGACTTTTAAGTAAAGATTATTTGCAGTTCAGTATATATTTAAATTCTGTGTTACTTAGTAAATGGTGTAAATTTTAGGTTTTGGGTGAACTACCCCTATGGTTAGTTTTTGATTAAGTACATGTCTTAACCCATCATTAGTCCTTAATAAAGTAATAGATTACATAATAGTATGGTTGATGATGTACTGTTATGGACCCTTTTCACATTTCCGGGTTTCTCAGCAGCAAACGCAGTGAATGGGAAAGTACAACACATATTTTTCGTCTTCTTTTCTCAAATGAAATAAAAACTTTACGATGGTGTTTTCTCGACATTTAGAAAAAGAAAATAATAGTGTGAAACTGATAACAGCAGCAAGAAGAGAGAATAACATCTAATTTACTGTCCTGCCCATAGACACTATTTGAAACACCTCGCATATGTAATTATATGCAAACATTATGTAATACATACATAAATACAAATAAATAGTATTTATAAAAGATTAAATATTAAAAACTCAAGGATTTCAGATGCTGATGACTGTTAAACTTGTCATAACAGTATTGTGAAAATAGTAGAATGGTTAATAAATAGGAACAAACATCAGATAGAAACAAAAAACCTAAACAAACACTTCTATTGACATAATGTCATAAAAATACTTGTTTTATTTACCTCGCGCTGCCGTCCTCGTACTGCCGTGGACAAGAAATTCTGGATTTGAATCGATTCGTCAACAGACCGATCAGTGTGACATCAAAGTATCAACAGCAAACAGCTACGTGTGCATTTCAGTCCATCTCGCGGTATTTTATCACTTCAGGTAAACGCCTACTGATTCGTTGATTCAAACGAGTTGTGAATCAAGTAGCCTCTAAAGATCCGAATCAGACTGCAGTACCACGAGGCACGAGGTTTTGCTCAGACTTTTGGGGCGTTTGGAATGGCTTCGTCTCGTCACCATGTAACACATGTAAGTAAATCGTTGTTAGTAAATAAAAGCCACTGTCACGATTAGAAATTGTGCATTAACCAGATTATATTTATTTTCTTTTCCATTAGTTTTAGCGTAACGTTAACGTTAGTTCATGCCCGAATCTAAACGGCCAGCAGCGAATATTTACCAATGTTTACTGTTGTTTACATTGTTTTTTTTTTGCACATCTTAGAGATGTTGCCAAAGTTCTTCTGGATTTAGTTTTTTCTCAGTTTCTTCATGTCATTCCAGACAGACTGGATGATGATCAGATCAGATCTCTGTGTGTGGAGCACTGGCTGTTGTCTGACTCAGTGTGCAGATAATAATCTCACTGTATACGTTAATTAAAGCTAATGAAATAATATTTGGAAATGTAAATTGATATTTCAAACTGACTTTTTTTTACCCAGAAATTACTAGTAGCCTAAGACTTGCACAGTAGCCTACTGTACATTTAAATTTTTCCCCTCTGCGCTTTAATTATTATCACTATAAAATATCACAATTTCCCATATGGTCTGATGATAGTAGTTTTGTTTGATAGTAAATTATAGTATCCATATGGTGGTATCTGTAAATGTTTAGTGTGTGAAATTGTTGGACAACCAACACACACACACACACATATTAAACAGCAAAAGGAACATGTATAGCTTGCTAAAAGCCGTTATATCTATTCATATTTTTTATATTAAATGCAGAGCAGCAAGACCCATGGGATTCCATCAGCCACTCACCATCAGAGTCCTCAGTGGAAGCTACGAAGAAGAGCAGAAAAAAAGAAGCCAAGCAAGAGATGCCAGAAAAAGGGGGAAGGAAATAATGTGTTATTTTGTTGTTTGAGTATAGGCAGGGCAGTACGGTGGCACAGTGGGTAGCACAATTGCCTCACAGCAAGAAAGTCGCTGGTTCGAGCCCCGGCTGGGTCAGTTGGCATTTCTGTGTGGAGTTTGCATGTTCTCCCCGTGTTAGCGTGGGTTTCCTCCGGGTGCTCCGGTTTCCCCCACAAGTCCAAAAACATGTGGTGACATTGGGTAAGCTAAAATTGTCTGTAGTGTATGTGTGTGAATGAGTCTATATGGATGTTTCCCAGTGATGGGTTGCAGCTGGAAGGGCATCCTCTGCGTAAAACAACAAGTTGGCGGTTCATTCCGCTGTGGCAACCCCAGATTAATAAAGGGACTAAGCCGAAAAGAAAATGAATGAATGAGTATAGGCAATGATAGACGAGACCATGTTTGATTAAGATGAAGTGTTTTAAAATCCCTATTTAGTAAAATAAAGGTTACAAAGTAAAGAAATATATTGTGTGTTTGTATATTTATTTCACTACCTTCAAGAGTTACCCTGTAAACTACAGGGAAAAAGGGAGGAACAAATGTGTATTTACCCTTTAACTATGGGGAACAAGGGGGGAACAAGAAGGGAACAATGCTTCACTTTAATTTACAACCCGCAAATGTGTATTTACCCTTTTACTACAGGGAACAAGGGGGGAACAAGGTGGGAACAATGCTTCACTTTAATTTACAACCCTCAAATGTGTATTTACCCTTTAACTACAGGGAACAAGGGGGGAACAAGAAGGGAACAATGCTTCACTTTAATTTACAACCCGCAAATGTGTATTTACACTTTAACTACAGGGAACAAGGGGGGAACAAGAAGGGAACAATGCTTCACTTTAATTTACAACCCGCAAATGTGGTATTTACCCTTTAGGTACAGGGAACAAGGGGGGAACAAATACTGTATTTACCATTAAACACAGGGAACAAGGAGGAAAGAAGCTGGACTTCAACGCACAAGTGTATATTTGAACAGTAAGACCTCCACCCCTCCCCCTCCTGCAAACAGCAGTAATGCTAGCATGTTTTAATTCGCACTGAATCCTGACGGTAGGCCTAGCTATATCATGCAAAGTTATTTGTTGATAGTGATGTTGAGACATTGCTGGCTGTGGTGAGATCGACGAGGAAACATTCATAAGGTAAGTTGTGTATAGAAATATATTTTTATATTGAATTGCAGATTTAAAATACATACAGTATATAATAAGGTTTCATAATTTCACGGGTTGTAAACCTTTTATTCATTAAACACCCCATATAAAACCCCCAAAATAAGGGTACTATTATTATTGCGCTTACGCAGGTGTTTGCAGGTTGCATTAGGTTGTCACCTCCCTTGTACAATTCTTTATATGTATACAATACTTAAAGAAAAGTACATCGTAAAGTCAATACCGCTTACACGGTACTATGCGTGTTTAGTATATTATTGTTACCCCCTTATTACCCAAACATTATGGTTTGTTCCTTTGCAATTTGTAGAAAAGTACATCGTAAGGTCAATATACTTGCACGGTTCTTTGCGTGTTGATTATCTTACTGTTACCCCCTTATTACCCAAACATTATGGTTTGTTCCTTTGCAATTTATAGAAAAGTACACCGTAAATTCAATATACTTACGCGGTACTTTGCGTGTTGAATATCTGGTTGTTACCCTCTTATTACCCAGTTTGTTCCCTTATACCTACACATACTTTCACTATACTTATACTATAAGTACAGAAAAGTACACCGTTATTTCACTGTACTTACGCGGTACTTTGCGGGTTGTAAAAGAAAGCGTTACCAAAAATTTTGATGGCACATCCATCTGATCTATATCTTTAAACCTTGATCGGACCAGTGCCCCTTGTGTCTTTATTCTTTGTATGTCTGATAAAAGAGATTTCTTTAAAAAAAGGTCTTCGATGTGTGATTGATTTCTACTCGATTGTGCAATTTCTTGAAATTTTAAAATTTGATCTTCTAAAACTTTTATTGACTTTATTATATCTTTTGTGACATTGAAAGTGTATTGTTGACATAGCTGCTTGATTTGAGCTTTGCCAAATTGCCACCATGTTTGTATTGACTGAAAACTTTCTTTTTCATTTCTAAAATTTACCCAAAAATATGTCAAAATGTCTTTAAACTGTGCGTCACTTAATAAATTTGAATTAAAATGCCAGTATGAACTTCTCAGTTTGACAGTATTCAAAATTGCTATACATGTGACCAAACTGTGATCAGAAAAACCAACCGGAGTTATAAAGCAGTTTTTAAAAATGCTAAGATGATGCTTAAAACAATAAAACCTGTCTAATCTTGCTAGTGACAACATGTTATCATAGGAATGTACCCATGTATATTGTTTTACATTTTCATTTAAGTTCCTCCAAATGTCACATAAATCATTTGATTTAGTTACCTGAATTAATCTTTTACGTGAAAGCATGTGCGGTTCTATATGATTTCTGTCAATATTGTTTTCTGTACAGTTGAAATCTCCTCCTAGAAATAAGTATTTCTTACTATTACATTTATCTAAAATGTCAGCAAGAGTATGTAAAAACACCAATCTTTCTCCTGGAAGAGTTGGAGCATATATACAAATAAAGACAAAGGTAACATTTTCAACTTGGGCACGAATCTTTAACAATCTGCCTTTTACAACCTCTTCCATTTCAACAGAAACAGGAGTGAAGCCAATAGAAAATAAAATAGCAACCCCCCCGCTAACTGGGGTTTTATGACTTTGTAGTGTTCTCGTGCAGTGTGTTGAGACTGACTAAACACCGAGTTAAACCATAGCCAATGAAGACAGAGTCGAAGTAAGGTTGATCATTTACTGTCACTCTTCTTATTAGCATTTATGGTGAAAACTGCAATAAAACAATACAACACTTCTCAGAAATTGTGTTTTGACAGATATTTGCACTTAAATGTCCATAACATAAACAGACTATAGCTCTTCTTGCAGTAGGAATTACAATAACAAACAAACTCATAAAACGTAGTATTTTTTACTAAATAATCACTGACATAATGTTTTTAGCATGTCTAGTGTACAAAACACAAACTTACGGCATTGCCTCTATGATGGGTTTAAGCGGATGGCTTAGATTGTCCAAAAGAGAGCACATGTCTGACATGGCTTTCACCCAGAGCCAGGAACACTAACAGGAAGTGACTAAACAGGAAGTATGTTATAACACAAAATAAAAGTATTCCTTTTTACAAATAAAGGACATTAATTAATTAAATTATGTATTTCACATTTTAACAAAAGAAATATGCATAACAAATATTTAAAGAAGATAATTTAAAGTGAAACTTCTTAAAGGGCAACACACTCCCCGCCTGACCTATGCAAGGTCACTATGAACTTCTGGGCTATACCCTAATTTCCAGATCAGTCTTTGGGTAGAAGCAGAACGACTTCTGAAATTGGCCTTAGAAAGGTTTTTATATTCCCTTGGTCAGTTGTTGTAACCTCAACCTTTCTCACATATTCATCCTTTCCTGGGAACACAGCAGAGATTCTGGCCATGGGCCAACAGTTGCGGGCTTTCTGCTTATCCCTGAGCAGAACTAGATCTCCCTCTTGGAGGTTTCTGCGAGGAACTGTCCACTTCGATCTGTGTTGCAAGCAAGGTAAGTATTCACGGCTTCAGCGTGTCCAGAACTGGTTTGCAAGTGCCTGAACTTGTCTCCATTGCTTTGTATACAGGTCCTTGTCAGAGAAATCTCCTGGGGGAGGTGGAACTCCTGTCTTCTGTGTAAGGAGCACTGACGGTGAAAGTATGAATGGTTGTTGCGGGTCTGCCAACACAGGTAAGAGTGGCCGTGCATTAATAATAGCAGTAACTTCTGCTAGTAGTGTGCAAAGAACTTCATGTGTTAAGCGAGCTTTTAGCTGCAGAAACATTGAATCTAAAATTCTTCTTGCAATGCCAATTAGGCGCTCCCATGAGCCTCCCATGTGAGAGCTGTGAGGTGGATTGAATTCCCAGCTGCATCCTTGCTTACTGAGGTACCCCTGCACCATCTTATCCATTCCAAGTTCCTTGCATGCCCCAATGAAATTGGTACCGCAATCGGAGCGGAGCTGTTTTGCAGGACCTCTTAATGCAAAGAACCGCCTGAGAGCATTATGCAACTTGATGCATCCATAGATTCAATGACCTCGATGTGTACAGCTCTCGAGCTCATACAGCCAAACATGATGGCCCACCTTTTGCTCTCTGCCTGTCCTCCTCTGGTGCGTCTGGTAGTGACAGACCAGGGTCCAAGTACATCAAGCCCCACGTATGTAAAGGGAGGGCAGATTTTGAGACGTTCAGATGGCAGGTCCGCCATGTGCTGCTCTTCAAACTTTCCACGCAGCTTGCGACAGGTTATACATTTGTGGAGTACTGAGTTTATTAGCGACTTGCCTCCTAAGATCCACAGCCCTGCTGCCCTGATTGCTCCCTCCGTCAGATGACGCCCTTGATGTTTTACCTGCTCATGATGATGTCGAATGAGCAGCAAAGATGTGTGGCTATCTTTAGGGAGAATTATCGGGTTCTTTTCGGCAGTTGCAATCTCAGAGTGCTTTAATCTTCCTCCAACACAAATGAAATTGCCCTCCATAATTGGACTGAGTTTACGCAAGCGACTGTTTTTGGATACAGGTTGGTCAGCTTGCAGTGCAGACAGTTCTTTTGCAAATGCAGCCTTTTGTGTTGCTTTAAGTACAACATTCCTTGCTTGGTCCATCTCATTTGGAGTACGTGGTAAGCCGCATCTGTGCCAACCTTTGCATTTGCTGTTTTGGTTCAGGTGTTTGAAGGATTGTGAACATACACATAGAATCGCTTTGACTCATTTTAAATGTAGCCAAGGACCACCTTGCTGTCCGTAAAGAACCTCATGTCATTTAATTCCAGATCTAGCTCATCCTTAATGAGATCTGCCATCTCAACTGCTAAGACAGCAGCACACAGCTCAAGCCTGGGGATTGTAGGTTTAGACAGGGGTGCTAGTTTCGCTTTGCCCATAACAAATCCTACTTCAACTTGCCCATCTTTTTGAAGCGCTTTCAGGTATGCCACAGCACCTATGGCTTTAGTTGATGCATCGGAGAACACACACAATTCTGTATGCACTGCTTCAGTTAGTGAGGTTTTAGTGTATGTACGTGAAACGTGAAGCTTTTCTAGCTCTTGAAGTGAATCTCTCTAGGCCACCCACTTGCTTAGTTTGACCTCCGGAAGGAATGTGTCCCAGTCTGCACTTTCAGAGGTAAGTTCTCTGAGAAGGGCTCTTCCCTGGATCGTGACAGGTGCCAATAGACCCAAAGGGTTGAAAACACTGTTGACAGTGGAGAGAACTCCACGACGGGTGAATGGTTTTGTAGTGGTGGATGTGGAGTAGGTGAATGTGTCAGTTGAGATCTCCCATAACAGACCTAAACTCCGTTGTGTGGGAGACGTTTCTCCACTCAGATCTAAAACCTTAATTACTGGAGCACAGTCTTCAGGAGGAAAAGCTTCCATAACCAACTGAGAGTTTGAAGCAAACTTGTGCAAACGTAGGTTTGACTCAGCTAATGAAGCCTGTGTTCGTTGGAGCAAATCGATAGCCTCTGCTTCAGATGGTACAGATACCAAACCATCGTTTGTAGAAATGTCTTTCCACAAACTTTATGGTATCTCCTCCATGATCTTTTGCACCTTCCCTGATGGCTCTCCGTAGCCCGTAAATTGCCACTGCAGGGGATGGCCGATTGCCGAAGATGTGGACATTCATTTGATACTCAATAATTTCCATGTTGACATCATTGTCCTTGTACCATAGGAAACGGAGAAAGTCACGGTGGTCATCACGCACCAAAAAACAATGAAACATTTGCTGAATGTCAGCTAGGATTGCAACCTTCTCTTTACGAAAAACGTAGCAGGACACCCACAAGGGAGTTATTGAGGTCAGGGCCAATGAGGAGCACATCATTGAGAGAAACACCAGAGTAACAAGCACTGGAATAAAAAACCACTCTGATCTGATTGGGTTTTGGGGGTGGTAGACCCCAAATGTGGAAGATACCAGCACTCATCTCTCTTCTCAGTGGCGGTGCTACCTCAGCATGTCCGTTGGTAAAGATCTTTTCCATGAAATCCACATACTGTTGCTGCATCTCAGGTTTTCTCTTGAGGGTTCGTTGCAGGCTTGAGAATCGATTCATAGCTTGCTCCTTATTGTTTGGCAAGCGTTGACGTGGTTCTCTGAATGGTAAAGGGGCTACCCAGCTGTTAGATTTATTTCTGAAAACATTTGTGTCCATAATTTTTAAGAAGGTTGTGTCCTCCACAGAAGGGGCAGGTTTATGGTCATGTTCGGTTTTGTTAAACACTGTCTGTCCAAGTGTCTTCTCCGTTGGTTTTTTTAAACACACCAGCTTCGTGAGGTCTCTTTGACCTGCATAAAGCTTGTACAGGGTTGAAAAATTGAGTGACCACCAGTTTCCAGCACACTGGTTTTAAATGTGTTAACTGTGGGCTTGTGTACATTACCCAGGCACACCTCTCCTATTACTACCCATCCCAGGTCCAAACGTTGAGCAAAGGGGGCGTTGTTTGGTCCATTGACCTGCTGCCTGACCTTGTGTGCTCTAATCACATCTCTTCCTAGTAGCAAAAGTATATCTGCTTCCGGTTCTAGCTCTGGAATGTGCTTGGCAATGTGTCGTAGATGAGGCTGGTGAAGAACTGCGTTTGGAGTTGGAATTTCGAACCGATTGTTCATGATATCATGACACTCGATGAGTGGTGGAAGAGACATGAGAACTCTGCCATCCAGAGACTCAATCTGGAATCCTTCTGCTTTCCTGCCAGATGTTTCTACAGTTCCAGAGCAAGTTCTGAGATGATATGTGAACTGTTCACTCTCCACATTGAACAGCTCAAAGAATTCTGGTCTGGCTAATGAACGATTGCTCTGGTCATCCAGAATTACATAGGCTTTTATGGCGATATCCTCGCTACCCTTTGGGTACAGCTTTACAAGGCAGATTTTTGAACATGAGCGACCCCACTGACCAGGACCACAAACCTCTGTGCAGCTTGTATTGATGGACGTCATATCGGAAGAATCATCTCTCTCCCCGCCGTCCTCTTGTGATGGTGGAAGAGATTTGACTACTTGAGGTGACGGGCCTGGATGCATGGCTGTATCATGATTAATGCTGTTGCATTCAGAACATTTCACAAAAGACTTACATTCCTTGGCGTGATGAGAAATTGAGGAACAGCATTTAAAACATATTCCTTTCTCCTTAAGGAAGGCCTTTCTATCATCAAGGAGTTTGTTTCTGAATGTTCTGCATTTTTTCAGTGGGTGTGGTTTATTGTGAAATGGACAGATTTGTTAAGATTTTGCACACATCTGTTTTGTGAACAGAGATGGGTTTGTTGGTGTGAAAACTCCTCCCAGTGAATTTGTCTGGTTTCACATTTGTCATAGCACTGGTTTGATACATAAAACTAGGGTCATTTCGCTTCTTTGCTTCATGGCACACAAAGCTGCAAAAATAGTCAAATGGAGGAAAACGGCCATGACTCTCTTTGTACCATGACCCTGAAGTCACCCATTTATCCTGAAGCCCATACGGAAGCTTATCTACTATTGGTGCAATTCCACGTGAGGTGTCAAGGTACAATAGGCTTGTGAGATAACCATCTTCTTTAGCACCTTGGATTTCCATAGGCAAATCTCCAAGTTCACGTAATTTGATATGATCTTTGGCTGTGATCCTAGGAAAACTGTCCAAGCGCTGAAATAGTGACCTTTCAATAATTTCTGGTGCAGCATAGCACTCACGTAGTCTTTCCCATGCCTTGTATAATGCAAGATTGGGGTTGCTGACATGCACTGAACGGATGCGCTTCACCATTTCACCAGATTCCCTTCCAAGCCATTTAGTCATGAGGTCCAGTTCCTGGGTTGCTGTGAGGTAAACTTCACGAGCTGCACTTGTGAATGAGGAACACAATGATCGATAATTCTCAGGCTTATCGTCGAATTGGTACAGTCCTGAACAAACAAGATCACGTCGTGCTAAATACTGTGCCAGAGGCTCTGCCTGGGGTGGCGTGTTAGTTGGAGGAATGCACTGAGGAATATATGGCTTCGCATGCATGTTCATAAAGGGGTTTGTCCTTTCAACTTCAGATTTTATTATACCCGTAGATGGATTAGACAGGTTTGCAGCAGGTAAGTGCATAAAATCAACATTTTCAGACTTTGGCTCGTCTTTAATAGACTGTGTATGTGAAGGGTCTTTTACTGGAGGACTCCATGTTATGAAGCTGTTGTGTGAGACAGCATGAGATGCAGGAGCGTTAGGCAAGGCCGAAAAGTGTGCAGAGGGGGAATGACTCAAAAGGTTTAATTAAGAATTTACATATTCACTGGTACGTTCAATTTTAACGTTCTCTGATTCAGAGCCTCCTTTTTCGGCTGCAGCATGCATTGCTATTTCAGCATCTTCCAGCACTTGTGCCTACACAGCTGCTACATCAGCTTCTCGTTGTAGTGTTAACACTTCCAGTTCAGTGTCTATTTTTACTGTTTCTAGCTGATTTTGAGCTTCTCTTTTCTATCTTCAGTTTAGCCTCTTGACTAGCGTATGATGCTCTGACTTTAGCAGCTTCAGCTCTGGCCCGGGCACGGGCCACACTCTCTGATGAAGCAGATGACTTGCCACTTCTAGCACTGCGCACAGACGACTTGCTGCTTGCTGACATCTTGACCACTTTCACATCAAAGTTGCCTTTTCACTGTAGTGTTCTCGTGCAGTGTGTTGAGACTGACTAAACACCGAGTTAAACCATAGCCAATGAAGACAGAGTCGTAGTAAGGTTGATCATTTACTGTCACTCTTCTTATTAGCATTTATGGTGAAAACTGCAATAAAACAATACAACACTTCTCAGAAATTGTGTTTGACAGATATTTGCACTTACAGTAAATGTCCATAACATAAAACATAGCTCTTCTTGCAGTAGGAATTACAATAACAAACAAACTCATAAAACGTAGTATTTTTTACTAAATAATCACTGACATAATGTCTTTAGCATGTCTAGTGTACAAAACACAAACTTACGGCATTGCCTCTATGATGGGTTTAAGCGAATGGCTTAGATTGTCCAAAAGAGAGCATATGTCTGACATGGCTTTCACCCAGAGCCAGGAACACTAACAGGAAGTGACTAAACAGGAAGTATGTTATAACACAAAATAAAAGTATTCCTTTTTACAAATAAAGGACATTAATTAATTAAATTATGTATTTCACATTTTAACAAAAGAAATATGCATAACAAATATTTAAAGAAGATAATTTAAAGTGAAACTTCTTAAAGGGCAACACAGACTTAAAAAAAGATGACCCTTAAATTCTTTATGCCACTTTGTTTCTGACTCATTGTTTCGTATATCGCTGCGCGTTTTACACTGTCTCTTGCTCCATTTACATTTAGAGTTGCTATGCGAATATCACCCATTTGACAATTAAAAAACAAACTTAAACCATAAAGAAAAAAAAGGCCCGAAAAGGGTTAACAAAAATAACCAAAACACTGCCATCAATTATTCGGTTGGTTTTGCAATTTCGTTACAAACTTTCTTAGCCTGTAACCTTCTTGGTCTGTAAAGCATCCCTTGCTCATGAAAGATTTTGTGTTTTTCAGAAAGTGTTTAACATCTGGGAAATAGTCCACAACCTCTACTCTTACATTTTTTGTCATTTTTAGAAACCTCTTTATTTCATCTGCATCATAATTCTGACATGTCCATTCAGTTTGAGAACAACTAGAGGCACCAGAATCAGAAAAGTCGCTCTCATTTCCATCAAACTCATCTACATCTGACTCTTTCTCTTTTTCTATTTTCTTGCTTGTTTTGATTCTGAACTTTTGTCATTTTTTTTTCTTTTTAGAGGTGCCTTGAAGATAGCCTGATCTAAGTCCATCATTAAACTATCACTTACATAAACCTCCTCTGAAAGAGACTTTTTAAACTGCGTTTTACTATCCTCTACAATATCCATGTTTTCAGTTTGTTTGTTCTCATCACTGATTTCAACCAGGATAACAAAATCGCCATTTTTGTTGTTTCCACCTCCGATTGATCTAATTCTGTTAGAGTTGTTTCAGATAAAACACTAGTGGATGGCCTTTGTTTAACTGGAGTTGATTCAGGGACATTGTCTGTTTGAATTGTCTGACAAATTTGTACACCATTTTCATCTGATACACTCTGTGTATCTGTGTGACTTTTGTCTGGACAATTGCGTATTAAATGGTTATTTTTGCCACAGCCAAAGCACTTCATCACATCAGTACTTACAAAGACGATGTAATCAAAGTCATCTATTCTGAATTTCAGATTCAAGTTGAGTTCAGTCCTATTATCTTTCAAGATCATATAAGTAAATCTCCTGAAAGATACGACATGTTAATCAGATCAGACTTACTCCCAAGAGCATTTTTTTTCATTGGGCCTACTATCTTACCAAAACAGGATAATTCCTTCGCTAACATTTCATCTTTAATGAAAGGGGGAACGTTCGACAAGATGACGTTTTTTGCGGGGGTTGAAAGAGGGAGTAGGGGTAAATAACCACTATTCTACTCCTTTCTCTACTACCTCGTTCGCTTTCTCAACGGAATTTAAAAACAAAACAATAGCATTGTTCATTCTAGATGCCGCTAGAACACACTCATGTCCAACGACATCTCCTACCGCTAAAATGCACTCTTCCACTTTCACCGCGGACACCACTTTCACTCTGTGGCGCCGCGTGAGGGAATCCAAACTAATGGCAGTGTTTTGGGTAGTCATGCTTCCCAGTGTTACACCGGTTACAGACACCCGAGGAAACAAGAAAACTGACACACCACCAAAAAAAAAAACGATCGAAAAAAAACAAAACAAAACAAAAAAAAAAAATAAGAAAAGAAAGTGATTTGTTTCTGCCAGCGGGCACAAAAACCGCTCTCACTCACCAAACACCTGCACCTCGCACCTCAAGCATGCAAACACACACACAATGCCACACATGGGCAAGAGAGAGAGAAAAGAGAGAGTCTTGTCTTAGTCCAGCCCTGCCTGTTGTGAGTCCCTGGCTGCTGGTGTCCTCTGTCAGGCTACCACTGGTGGGACCACTACTCTCCAGGTGTGCCTCATCCAAGGCCTTCACCACCTCCTGCCTGGCCTGAGCATCCCGGCTCAGTTTCCTGATCTCCTGGCATTCTGTGGATGCTCATTGCTCTGTCCAGGATTCTCCAGTACAACTTCCTTTGTCTGTCTGCACAATCCAAGACTCACACACACTAGCCTGTTTATCACTGTTGGACTGTGTTTCACCTAACCCCTACTACAGATCACATAATTGTCAATATTATGTCCTCCAAACGTGACAGTGTGTATGTGTGTGTGTGTGTGTATGTATGTGTGTGTGTGTGTGTGTGTGTGTGTGTGTGTGTGTTCAGTAAAAATACCTAATCTACTTCTTTATTTGAATCCAGCAGTGTGTCCAGTTCCAAGGAACTACTACCCCCACTAAATCCATCCATCCAATCTTCCTCCTCCATCCATCCATCTATCCATCCATCCATCCATCCATCAACCACTTAAAATAAATTAAATCATACACATCTGTAAAAACTTAAAATTGTTGTTGAATACATTGTGTGTATCTACCAAGGCCAACACTTTTGCGTTGACTTTTATTACTATACAATTTCCTATTTGCACTATTGCATTCCATATATTCTTTAACTGACAAAATTGAATATGGTTCACGTTAAGACTATTGTGTGGTTGGTTTACAAAGGTTTACAAAACCTTTGGTTTACAAAAAACATACTGGGTGCAGCTCTAGTTTCTTCTGCAATATGTTTTACATTTTTATTTATTTATTTTTTAAGCCATCATGGAATCTGAATTAATGGAGCATGAAATACACTTTCATGGCCAGAAACAGTGTAGTGCAGTAATTCTTAACCAGTGGTCCAGAAGATAAAGATGACTGAAAATGCTTCAAAATGATAATTTTCCCCACTATGCTTATCGCTTGTATTTTCCTCATGACCATGTTAATATGCTCATGTGTATTATTTAAAAAGGGGGATTTGAGGTGAACATCTGACCTTTTCATGACAAATTAAAGCTTATGTTGATGAGTTTTTCCATAGTCTATTAAAACACTTGAAGTGGGTGAATCAAAGAGGGGCATTTTTTCTCACAAAAAATAACAACAGCCCATAACACCATGTAAAAACAGGGAGATTCACCCAGACTTAGAGTGGGGGAATATTGAGTGTGAGGAGGTGGATGTAAAGGTGTCAACCTCAAGAGTCTTTTCAAGTGGTTTACTGGCTTCTCTTTCACTTTGACTTTCCCTCTTTCATGCATTATCTCACTCTTTCTTTTCCTCTCTCTGTCTCGCTCACAAGGATGTGACTGCCAGTAATATGTTCTTTCATCTGTGTTTTTACTGCCAGGAATGTCCACCCCCTTCTTTACCCCTCCCCTCTCTTTCTCATCCTATCGTCTCCCAGTTTACCATCTCCCAAAAGAACATTATTAATCTAATACAATATGCATGGACTAATGGTATTGTTATTATAATACTACTTGACGTAAATTAGTGAGATCATTAGAACTGTATAGCAAAATGAAACAACAAATGAAAATGCAAAAAACTGAGTACATCTTAAAATCCTTATGTGACCCTGGACCACAAAATTGATCAATTGATTTTGATTTTAAGATTTGTACATACGCTACATACGCTAAATACGCAAAGCTAAATACGCTTCGTTTGGATAGGACAATATATGGCTAAGATAGAACTCTTTGGAAATCTATAAAAAGAGTTGAAAACAATCTATAAAAGCACTACATACAAAAAGACACATTTTTTCTCATAAAAACAACACATATTGGAAAAAAAATAAAAAAGGAGATTCACCCAGTTGCAACAACCTGAAGATGGACATTCTTAGATTATATATATATATATATATATATATATATATTATATATATATATATATATATATATATATATATATATATATATAGTATATAAAGGCTACTGTATCGTATTGTATAAGTATAAACACTGTATAAATCCATATCCATTAACTACATAAAGTGGTTAGTGCAGTAGACACATCATCTGTGAGCATATAGAGTAATTAGAATATGCATTTTCATTTTCTGTATCACTGTGTTTATGTCTGTATAACAAAATGCTGGGTTTCACACAATTTCTACATGTCGTCCCAATGTACATTAAAAAAAAGTTAAACAAGTTGACTGAACATAAAATTAAGTTGTTGGCCGTCAAAAACTAAAGAATTGTTGTTTCGGCTCATTTTAAATAAGTAGTTGAAAAAAAAAATTCCTATAACATATAACAACAAATAACAATATTTTTTGGAGTACAGTGTCTTGATTTGGGTCACCTAAGGAAACTCCTTTGCAACTTTTTCACAGGAGTCTTGATCTTGTGTGAGCATGTATCTGTGAGGAAAGGAGTGAATGATGACAACTTATGTATTGCACGTGACTTCTGTAGATAGAATTTGAACTGCCATGTTCGCCCATGGGCCAGTCATTTTAGCCAAGTAACTGACATCATCAAAATGTTGACTTGTAGAAAACAAGATTTGATTTTTAATTCATAACATTATTTAATAACAGATAATGATAAAATACCTGTAATGTGAAGAATATCAGTCAGTGTTTTTCATACAATAAAAACGTAATATTACAATAAATTTATATTTATTAACTATTTATTAAAATGTTTATATATATTTTTTCTATAAAAATAATTTATTTAGTTTAGTTTATGTAGTTTATTTTTATTTTTGCCTTTTAGCCAATAAATGTTGCCCGTTTATTTTATTTCAGTTAATGTGTTTTGATCCCATGTATGTTTACTCATGTTTTGAATTACACATGGACTTTTAGAATCTAAAACTGTTGTATTTTAAAATTAGTTGTAAATGTTAAAATAAAATTTTAACCTAAGAAAATGTCTGTCAGAAAATTACTAGTTCATAACTTTTAGCAATCCCAAATAAAGAAATGAACAAATGAATGAATGAACAAGAACATCAAAGATTTTCTGTCTGTCTAAAGAAACATTTCTCCATATATGCAGTTCATTCACATTATATCTTTTTAAACCACATTCTGATAAAGAGAAGATGTTGCTTTTTCTATTCTTTATCAGCTCACCTAAACCACACTCTGATAAGAAAGAGAAGTCTCCATGATTCTAATTTCTGCTCTAATTGCAGATTTCTGGAGAATAATTTTATGCCAGATAGAATCAGACAGAAAAATCTTTTTTTTTTTTTTGCTAGGCACGTCATATATTCTTATATAAATTAACATAAGATTTATATTACCAGACATTGCAAAATATTATCAATTATTAAAGCCACAGGTACTTACCACAGCTGAAGATCTTATTTATTTATTTATTTATTTATTTATTTAAATTTTCATAATGAACTAAAACTGAACAAAGTAAAGTTGCCTGATGATATTTAGCTATAATTAATTGGAAGAGCCTTTCAAATGATTACATATCTTAAATCATACAGAAAGTTCCAGATGATTTGCAGAAAGTAAAGATATTATCTCAAATATTGCAGCTTGACTGTAAGTAAGATGTAAGTTGTGATATGTCGTAAGTGATTATCTCTGATGTACCACTGATAAAAGAAAATTACATAAAACTGTACCACAACTTCAGTATTTAGGTCTGAGAATGCCACATAAATGGTGCAAGTCCAGCTACTGCAGTTTTATCATTTACATTTTTTTTTACTTTTTGTAGCATGTAAGGATAGATAAAATACTCAATAATACATTCTCAGATAAATACATTAAATAAAAAGCTAATAAAAATACACATACATATATAGAATGTGATAATGCACATTTTAGTACAGGTAGTAAAAAAGAGAGTTAAGTCCGTACATGTAAAGGCAAAATATGTTAGCAAATTGTTTTACTTGGAAGGGCACCCGCTTCTTAAAAAACATATGCCAGAGTAATTGATGGTTCATTGCACTATGGAAACCCCTGATAAAGCAGAGACAAAAGCTGAAGGTAAATGAATGAATGAATAATTATTGTAGTTAATTTTTGTAAAACTTAAACACCTACATGTATGTATACCAGACCATGTTCACTGAAGTCTGTAAAGTTAACCATAGGCTATCTTGCTGATGAGATCCTTTTATTAAAAAAAAGTTACATTTACAGGGAAGTGTTCCACACAGAAAAAGTTCCAAAAAAAAACTTGAGTTTTTATTTTTATTTTGGCCAAATATTATCCAAATATGAATACCCCTACACGCCTATGTGGTATTATTATTATATATATATTTTTTTTTTAACTTGTAAATGCAAAATAATGAAATAGATATCATTAAATATAAATGATTTAGGATTCTTATCCTACCTTACAAAATTACATATCTCTAGTTAGGAAATCTGAAATTAAGCCATTAAGTTTGACAATTTACTCTCAGGTCTGTTACTAAACAACCAACACTGTGCAAGCTGCTGATAAGTTAGCCTAAACAAAATAAATAAACAAATACTCTACTAATACTCTGTGATGCTTTGTTGGTATCTGTAATGCTAGTTCAAGTTTATCTGCTAACTTTCAGTCAACAATAAATGTAATTCCGTTGTTGGGCAGCTAAATTATAAGAAATTTGTCCCATTAGCTTTTGAATAATTTTTGAAGTTAGGACAGGTGTTGGTTGCAATAAAATAAGGACTTCAGGTTTTTAGGATGTTTTGGCAAGAATGCACTTGCCACTTACAATACCACTTTGTAGTTAAAATAAGATGCATTTCTTTGTTGCTGTTTGACAAATTTACTCAAAATATATTCACAATGATTGAAGGGATTGATTGTTGTTACATGTCAGTAGTTCAGTTCATTCTGCATTGTAAAGCAGTGAAAAACCTCAAGGTTCCACTAACGGAAATCCTTGAGTTGAACACAAGAGTGCTGTGACAGGACAAAAAACACACATAAGAGAAAGATTGAAAGTGACAAAATGAGAGAACCTGAGAACATCAAGAGCCTATCACTTTTAAAGAAACCTTATATGCCAAACACTCCAGGGACAAAACTGTCCTTTTGGAAGCCTATTGTCAAATGAATATCTAAAAAAATAATCTACAGTTGAATTGCAAAATTATTTTCCAAGTTTTAATATTAAATAGAATAGTTTAATAACTAATTTCCAATAAACTAATTTCCTTTGTCCTTGCCATGAGGACAGTACATAATATTGTACAAGTTATTTTGCAAGACTGTGCAGAATAGTACACTACGCCTTCCCCTCTGCACTTGAAGGGGTGTAAGGGGTATGTATAAAAATATTTTTCTAGGAAATGGAACTACTACAAACGCACTCATCATCATCATCATCATGTTGTCACTAGAGCAGTTTGCGTTTTCAATTCATTCATATGAAAGTTGAGCATAATGTACTGCATGAGCATTGTGATTTTGACACCACATACTCCAGCACCAAGACCATTGATACAGTGATTGCCTAGTTACAAAAAAGCACAGCGCACTTATTAATATCAACAAAAGGAAGTGCAGTGCATTTTGCGTACAAGCCTCAGGGTGATTCTAGATGCACAAAACTATATTTTGTATTTACAGTGGCAAAAAAGAAAACAGCATACCAGACATGCTGTAAATAGCATTTTCACATCCACCAGACTTTTCTGACAGACTGGCCTATTCTGTCAAGTCATCGAGCAAGGTTATCAGAATTTTAAATACGTTAATATTTTACAGCAGTTATTAAGGGAATTTTGTTAGCAAAATTTAGCTCTTTTTTTCACAAAATGTTTCTTAAAAGATCATGACTGTAACACATTTACAATCATTATAAATGTAACGAATCAGCTTGTTTGTAGTAAAAAATGGAACTCCCCCTACCCCTTGTTTTGTGTGTTCACGTGAAGGACTAGGGGTGTCCCAATTCTCTTTAGCTTGAGAATAAGGGGAAGGGCTAAAGGGTAAAATTGGGATTAGGCCCTAGTATTCAGCTTAAAGTGCTGTTAGCCTTCACTCAATTTTGGGGATTTATACCTACCTAACTTTAAACAGTAACAGTTCCTGACTCCAGTAAGCTACAAACACAAACTGGGTATCACTGGAAAGAAGACACTTTGAGCTTTTGAGAGAAAAAAAATCAAAGGGGGGCTAATAATTCTGACTTCAACTGTATGACAATAAATAATAATAATAGATCAGAATAAACTGTACATTTAACAATCAACATTTTAGGATAATAGTAATAAAAACAATAATAATCAATATATTTAAAATTAATAATTTGCAATAATCTAGATGTTTGTATGTGTGTGCGTGTTTGCAAGTTCATCACTGATGTTTTTATTGGTCTCCTTTCTCTTTTTGTGACAGACATTAATGTATTGTGCCGCTAGAACAATACAATCTGTTTTTCTCCTAGTAAATACTGCAGCTGTGTTTTATTGTCTAACTCAGTGATGTGAGGGTAAATGCCCTGGAGTTTGAGGTAAAATGTTTCTCTGATGTGCTGATAGTTTGTGCAGCTTCTCCACTTCTGCCTGAGCACAGTGTGGGCTCTCTCTGGGTTGCCAGTTCTGTCTGTATCGGCCTGTCTCTACAGTCAGACTGCAAGCACTTAGCCTGTATTTGGTCATTGTTGCTCTTATTCTACTGTCCTTTACTGCACTCAGATATGTTGCTGTCATATAATCTCTATTTAGGTCTAAATAACATTTAAGTTTACTTTGCTTTCCTGCTGCTTCTTTCCAGTAAATCAGATACTCTTCTTGCCTGCATTTATTTGATTGGGCTTTATTTTGTAGAGGAGCATGTCTGTTTCCTGACGCTGCCTGCGGTTTGTGTTGATAGAAAATGATAGAAGTTGGGGTCACTCATTTTTTAAATGTGTTTCCAAAATTTGACAGCTCGTTTCTTAATCCTTCTTGCTTCTCTTTCAGTTCATTCACAGCCAAATTTAGTTTTCCATTAGCACTTATATTCAACCCAAGACATGTATAGCTTCTCTCTCTCTCTCTGTCTCTCTCTCTGTCTCTCTCTAAGACTCACGTGTCATTGTCAAACCAAATCTTCAAAAGATTATAGAACCCAAAAACCCAAAGCTTTGTGAATTCAATGGGAAATAATATCTCTTTGATTTTCAAGGTTTTGGTTGCTGAATATGTGTCATAATTTCAGAGCTTTTGAAGACATACATGCATATAAGAGTAAGAGTGAAAAAAGGTGTGAAACCCCTACATGCAACAGTGTGGTAAATATATTAGTGCGCTGAGCATATATGAGTTTTAACTTTCCTTTCATAACATTTAACTTCATAAGTGTTTGGTCTATATGAATACATACAATTTCTGATTTCTAACTCTTAAACTTTTAGATTAGTTTGCTCTGTTATAATGCTTTACCTAATAAGAATGCAGAAAAACAACACCAAAAATGCAGGTGATGGAAAATTTAGTATTCAAGCTCTGCAAGCACACCTGTAAACATTTATGTGTGCCGACACACACACACACACACACACACACACACACACACACACACACATACAAACGGGTGACCACAGTGCAGAACAGCCTTGCAGCTGGTGAAAGATTCATTGGCAGTATATTCAGAAAGTGTGTGTGTGTGCAGTTAGAAACTAGTGCAACACTGCAAAATGCATTTTTCTTAATGCACAATTTTTTTTACAATAATAGCAAAAGGTGTATTCAATAACATTTACCCAATTTTTTGCGGTTCTGTTCATCAGATTTTGATCAAAACACTGAAGTATCTTTCTACTCAGTTTCCATCATGACTGATGCTTTTTGGTGTGACGGATGCGTTGTTGTTCTTGTCTAATACAGAATAATGAAGTAGAACAGCAATAAAATGTCTACAAAACATCTGATTTTCTTTGTAAAAACTCTTTATTAATATTTAAATAAATGTATTGTCAAAGTGTATCTGTCACATAAACACTATAACCTTAGTAATACAAATGACTACTTAATAAGTCTTCAGTTTATTTATTTTGTATTGTATTGTAGTTGTATTTGTTTCTATTATGTAAATTGCATGAGCTTAGAAAACACACAAAGAAAAAGAAATAAAACAAAATGAAGAATTAGGAGTGGCCTAGTCAAAGTTCTGATCTGAATCCAATGATGGATTCAATGCTGTGGCATGACATAAACAGGTATTTCATGCTAAAAAAAAAAAAAAAAAAACCTCCAATGTGGCTGAATTACAACAAATTTTCAAAGATGGGTGAGCCAAAATTCCTCCACTGTAACAGACTCATTGGAAGTTATCAAAAATGCTTAAATGCATGCTAAGGGTGGCCCAACTAGTTATTAGGTTTTGGGCCAAACACTTTTCACAAAGGGCTATGTAGTATTGTATTTTTTTTTTTCCGTAAAAATAAAAACCTTAATTTCAAAAATACATGATGTTATCTTTGACATATTTAAACTGGTTTGATGATCTGAAACATTAAAGTGTGACAAACATGCAAAAAAAGCCCCTTAAGAATTTAACTACTGTTGTTCAATGACATGCCCAAATAGCTTAACTTGCACAATTCTTTGTGGTTCTGTTCATCAGATTTTTATCAAAACACCAGAACATCTTTCTGCAAATAATTTTCAGTGTGACCAATGCTTCTTATTGTGATGAATGCACTGCTGTTCATGTCTAACAGAGAACAGTGATAAAAATGCAGCAGAACAGCAGTAAACTGTTTACATAAGATCTGTTTTTGTTTGTAAAAACAGTATTTTGAATAATATTTAAATTAATGCATTCTCAAACTTTATTTGTCACAAACATTTACCATTAGTAATAGAAAAATAATTATGTCTTAAGTTAATTTTTTGCATTGTATAATATATATATATATATATATATATATATATATATATATATATATATATATATATATATATATATATATGTATGTATATATATAGCGAAACTGCAGTTGAATGTGCATACTTATCCTTTAGTGTAACCATTTAAACAAACATAAAAAAATATCAAATCTCTTTACTTTAATTATTTAACATTAGATAGCTACAGTACATTTGTTAATGTGACCTAACAATAAAATACTTATATAGCAATTGTATTATGAAATTTAAATTTCATCATTAATAATGACATGATTAAATTCAAAGTTGTATTTGTTTATATTAGTTTAATTACTTGAGCTTAGAAGACAAACAAAGATTAATAAAAATAATGACAAATGTATCACTCACTGTTAATATGATATAGATTTAATATAATTACGCTTTTACTTTAGTTTCTATGAAGACATGTTATACTGTAGATCATTATGATCGCCATGTTTATATTTGTATTTATTTATTCAGCAAAATCAATGATAAGAGGTAAGTCATAAAACGCTATATGGTAGAAATCTGGAAATGTTTTATGTGTCTTAAAAAATGTCAGTCGCACTAAACAAAAAATTTTAATGAGAGCTTCAGTGCAAACCTGCACCTGATAATGCAAAGTGATAAAATACAAGACAGCTGACTTCAGCAACTCTTGCTTGAATGATAGCAATTTTGATGAGCATATATTTAACATATGTGATGTGGGCTGCTACGGAAAATTTTGTTTTAAGGGACTGTACAAAAATGAATATGTCATTTCTGAACAATGTCCACAACCACAAGCGCACAAATGAACATTATATGATAGTTTTGGGGTCCTCCGTTTGGTCTATGCAGAGACCTTATCATTTTAGATATTATATTGAAAGTGTTTTAAAGGCTTTTTCAGAAACACATTGATTCAGAGTGTTTCTGAAAGTGAGCTCTTATCTTGCAGTGTTCTTTTTTTAAAGAGATACAATGTACTATAAGTTTTATCAAAAGACTCTTCATCATAACTTCTGCTGTGATTCTAATCATTGTAGCCACAAAAACACAAGATAAACAAAATACTGATACATCTATATATTTAATAATATCATGGCTTTTTGTCTGACTAATTGCTTACTTCTCTAGATTAACTTTTACAGTCTATGTTACTAACTTCTTGACTACATACAATTAAAGTTTAAACAGTTTTATAATTTTAAATAATTATCTTATTTTAGTTGAAACACTGTGCAAAATTATTGATAAAATCAATATTATTATAATTGATAATTATACTATTCAAACTGCAAGTATTATGAACATTAGCTGAGCATGCATTTTACATTTCACATGCATAATAACAGAAACAATCCTGTTACTTAAAATGTTTCCTAATGTTACTTGAAATTATTTATGAAGTATAGAATAAAGATAGAATTAACATTCTGTTAATAACAATTTTTATATTAGATTTTGAACAGAAAGATTACCTAAAATGATATTTATATATATCACTTTAAGTAATATATATTCCTTAATAATCTATTTAAAGTGTTAGCATAAAAAGATTGTTTTTACATAATTTATGGATTTTCTTTTCATTTAAAGTTTTACACAATGTTTGCAAAAGGATAAAAATAAAATATTTGTACAACTACATTTTTTATAACTTACTTAAAACTAGCTAAAATGTTACAAAATCAATGTTTTTTACACCTTGAAATATGATTATTCAATTTTAAACAATATACGATAATTTTGATAAATGCTTAATGATCAAAAGTGGAAATTGTGTAAATTATTGATGTTGGTGTGCTTGAAAATCCCTTTTACTAACTCAAGAAAATGACACACCAATGCTGCACCACTTCGCACACATTCCCTGACTCCTTAAAAAAACAAAAACATAACAACAAAATAACAAAAATAAAATAGTAGCATGGCAAATTTCTATTAGTTATTCAAAATGTATTACTTTTTCTGTAAAAATTATAATTGCAAAAGCCTTTTTTCATAATAAACAGATTATTTGAGCAAATTTAAAAATACAAAAGGCACATACATTATTGCCACAAAAATACATGTCATCATTTTCATACAGAAACTGTAAATGAAAAACTTGATCTCAAATTCAAAGCCCGTCAGACCTACTCTACAGTTCTACAAATACCTGCATATTATTTTATCCATTCAATGAAAGTTAACATGATATGACTTAATAATTCTTGACTCAAGCATTCAAGAGAAAACTAAATTTTTTGGAGTTTTGCAAAAAGAACAGAGCAAAAAATCCAAATAGGCCACCTGAAGAGCATATACTCATTTTGTCCTAAACAAGTGTGATGCATTAAACAGAAAAGCAATATGAACAGTGTTTTGCAGCTTTGTGCTATAAGTTGTACAAATGAAAATGAAAACAGTTTGCAAAGCATGAAGATGAGTTCTGTATGATGTAAACAAGCATTTGTCACACACCCACAGAAACATTTTTTTTTAAAAATTACATACTTGTTAGGCCAGACACAAAACATAAATGCCTACCTCGCATCATCTTCACAGAATGTGTGAACAGCTGTCTCTCTCTCTCTCTCTCGTGAAGATATGTCTTAATCACTCAATATTGCTGACAGCTCAGTCTCCCACTGTTAATCAAACTTCTGAACATGTGATGTTGTCGCAGTGTGGGCGATGATAGAGAGATTAGGTGGTTTTCTTTGGTAGGTGACAGAGAGAGAGAAAAAGCATTTGTGTCTTTATACCCGAGAGTGTCAAAAAGGCCTGTCCCTTTCAAACTATAGACAGATCTGTAAACAGTAGACTCTCTCTCAGGAGCGCATACATGAACTGAGGACCTTCATGTGCTGTTTCTCAGTCTTGTCTATAGGTGGACTAAATTTTAGCAGAAAGCAGTTATATTTGTTTTTGGCACATCCTTCTGAAATCATGAATCAATCACTCCAGTACTGGACACAATAATCTAAAAACTCTCAATTCATATCAAAATATTCTGAACAAATTTGAATTATTAGAATACATTAAATTATTTTATTATTTATGATTTTATTATTTAATTTTGTCAGCTTAGTCCCTTTATTAATCTAGGGTCATTACAGCGGAATAAACCAGCAACTTATTCAGCACATTTTTACGCAGCGGATGCCCTTCCAGCCGCAACCCATCTCTGGGAAACATCCACACACTCATCCACACTCATACACTACGGACAATTTAGTCCACCCAATTCACCTGTACCGCATGTCTTTGGACTGCAGAGGAAACCGGAGCACCCAGAGGAAACCCACGTGAACATGGGGAGAACATGCAAACTCCACACAGAAACACTAACTGACCCAGCCGAGGTTCAAACCTGCAACCCAGCGACCTTCTTGCTGTGAGGCGACAGCACTACCTACTGCGCCACTGTGTCCTTTGTTGATAATACTGATATTAAATAAATGTTGATAATTTACCCATTTCCCAACATTGAAAAAACTTACATTTAATCAACATTGATAATTCAATAACTTGCCATTTTTGAAAATACTCACGTTAAATAAATGTTGCTAATTTATTCAATTCCCAGCATTAAAAATAAATTGAATCAATAATGATAATTTATTTTTAAACCATTTTTAAAACTTCAAATACAAAGCTTTTACATATACATACATATTATTATTATTGTTACATAAAACCTGAGCACAAATTAAGATATCTATTATGTGGTATAGCCTATCTAATACACAGCCCTTGCTCGACAAGAAAGGGCATTACACAGACTGATCTCTCTGTGTATATGCGTGCTTGCGCGAGATATATCCAACTGCAGACCCGCAGAACCACACAGGTTTCAGGCACACACAATCTAGGCAAAACATATATGGTTAATGACACATCAGTCTTCTTCTATTTTTTTTGTTTGTTTGTTTGTTTAACGACTACTAACTGCTTAAGAGCATTATCCCCACCTACTGTATTTCACAAATATGGCGATCGAGACAGTACACTGTGAACAATTTATGGTTTCACATTTCGGACATTATTTCATTATTATATCGTGACAATTGTTTTAACATCTGTGGAGTTTAGGAACTCAATTTATGTAAATAAAAAAAATTAGTTAAACACTTATGACTTTATTTGTGTATCCACATACAAAGAAAACATAATAGACCATCTAATTGTAGGATTAAGTGTAATAAACTAATTCAGGATCTTAATGTTGTCATACTTAGTTGAAATCGTTTTGTAGTAAAATATAAAAAACAAACAATAATGTGTCACAGTAAAAAGTAATTACTTAAAATTAATATAGTTATAAACTGATAAACTACCTTATCTTTTACTAAAGTGTAGCAACTAGTAATACAAACAAATTAACTGTTAATAAAAAATGTTATTAGGCGACGCAGTGGCGCAGTAGGAAGTGCAGTCGCCTCAGTGTGCCTGTAGCTTTCCCTTCGCAGATATGTGTTATATTATGTGACAGAAAACCGAAGACTTCTTCAGGCCGTATAGCAAATCATTAAAATCTGGTGTCTATTAAATGTAAATCTGAGACTACTGTAGGGAAAACAGCTAAAACTGTTAAGTTAGCACTTTTAAACATCCGATCACTTAACAATAAGTCACTTTTAGTCAATGATTTTATCAGCTCAAATTGACTTGATTTTATGCTTCTAAATGAAACTTGGCAAGATGACAGTTGTAACGCAGCAGTTCTGAATGAAACAGCACCTTTAAACTTTGATTATTTGAGTGTTTGCAGAGCTAATAGGAGAGGTGGAGGCATCGCTGCCCTATTTAAAGATGCCTATGAGTGTAAACAAGTGTCATTTGGTGACTATTTGTCCTTTGAATATCTGAGTATTGCATTGTGCTCCACGCATTTTACTGATTATTATCTACAGATCTCCAAAATATTCTCCAACTTTTATTGATGATTTTACAGAGCTGTTATCAATAGTAACCTCTGAGTTTGACTATTTTACTATTGCTGGGGATTTTAATATTCACATTGATAATCCAGAAATCAATGCTGTAAAAGAACTCATGACTGTTTTTAACACTTTTGATCTGACTCAGCATGTTCAAGGACCCACACACAATCGTGGACACACTCTTGATCTACTTATAACTAAGGGTTTTTTTATTTCATCGACTGTTGTTAAAGGATGTTGCACTATCTGATCATTTCTGTATTTTCTTTGATATATTGATCACTCCAGCCATTGAAGACAGATCTGTCTCTGTCAGAAAGAGATACATACATGAAAATACTAGTGAGGAGTTTATGAAGGCCATATCGCTCACACCAAGTAAATCTGCAGACTCTGTTGATTCTCTCCTTGATTTGTTTAACTCTAAAGTTAAGAATGTCATAGATGACATTGCTCCTGTTAAAGTCAAGAAGAAAACAGGGATGAAATACAGGCCTTGGAGAAAATCAACAGCAGTTCAAATGATGAAAAGACAGTGCAGAAAAGCTGAGCGTATGTGGAGGAAGACGAAACTAGTAGTCCACTATAATATCTATAAAGACAGTCTTCATGCTTTTAATGTGAAACTAAAAACCGCTAGGCAGACTTACTTTTCAACTCTTATAAACAGCAACTTAAATAATGTGCATATACTCTTTGCAACGGTAGAGAGTGTTACGATTGACTGGGTGGATGGAGGCAAAAAGTGTCACAGAAGCCGTTGGTGAATGTGAAGTGTGATTTATTTGACACAAAGTGAAGAAAAAAAAATCCAGCAAAAAGTTGAAAGTGACAAAATAACAATAAAGAAAAATAACTATACAATATTTACAAAATATTTACAGGTTTGTTCAGCTAAATCAAGCCAATGACCTGAACAAAAATATGTTGAAAATGCTTTCTCTTCCACACAACACAACCTACTCCTACAACAACCCACCCAGAGTGAAGGTTTGGGGCCATTTTATATCATTGGCCCCGCCCATGGGTTAAACCATTTTACTGAATGTAGGGTAAGCTGTATAAAAAAAACATAAAAAGACATTAAACAAAAGTATAAATTAATGCTAGTAATTAAATGTGAATGTGATGTGTGCTTGTCAGTCACAGTGTCTTTGCTTAGTTCTACACTGTGACAGAGAGACTCACAAACCCCCCCCCAGTAGGATTCCCAGTGAACTAATCTCGGAAAGTAAATGTAATGAGTTAGTTCATTTTTTTACTGATAAGGTCAATAATATCAGAAAGGCAATCAGCTTATCCAATCAGCCAAGTTGTGCCGACGTCAGACAAGCTCAATCACAACTTAAGAAATCAAACATTATGTCTGATTTCATGGCAATTAATGGTAAAATCTTAAGAGGAGATCGTGCAAATTAAGAAAACATCAAGCTGCAGTCTTGACACACTCCCCACATCATTCTTCAAAACGATGTTTAACTGTCTAGAAATGGATCTCCTAAAAGTGGTAAATGCTTCACTTCTCTCAGGGATTTTTCCAAACTCCCTTAAAACAGCAGTTGTTAAACCCCTCTTGAAAAAGAGCAACCTGGATAACACACTATTGAGCAGTTACAGACCAATCTCAAATCTTCCCTTCATTGGCAAAATCATTGAAAAAGTTGTTTTCAACCAGGTTAACACATTCTTAAAGTCCAAGGGGTATTTAGACAATTTTCAATCTGGTTTCAGAGCACATCACAGTACAGAGTCCGCTCTTATAAAGATAATCAATGATATCTGCCTAAATACAGATTCAGGCAAACTAACAGTGCTGGTATTGCTCGATCTTAGTGCTGCATTTGACACTGTCGATCACAGCATACTTCTGGATAGGCTGGAAAATTGGGTTGGGCTGTCTGGGACGGTCCTCAAATGGTTCAGATCTTATCTTGAAGGTAGAGGTTACTATGTCAGTATAGGTGACCATAGGTCAAGGTGGACACCCATGACATGTGGAGTCCCACAAGGCTCGATTCTGGCACCTCTCCTGTTCAACCTTTATATGCTCCCTCTGAACCAAATAATGAGAAAGAACCAAATTTCCTACCACAGCTATGCTGATGACACTCAGATCTACTTAGCCTTATTGCCTAATGACTACAGCCCTATTGACACCCTCTGCCAATGCATTGATGAAATTAACAGTTGGATGTGCCAAAACTTTCTTCAGTTAAACAAAGAGAAAACTGAAGTCATTGCGTTTGGGAACAGAGATGATGTTCTCAAGGTGAATGCGTACCTTGGCTCTAAAGGTCAAACAACAAAAAATAAGGTCAAGAATCTTGGTGTGACTCTGGAGTCAGATCTGAGTTTCAATAGTCATGTCAAAGCAGTTAGTAAATCAGCATAGTATCATCTCAAAAACATAGCAAGAATCAGATGCTTTGTTTAGAGAAACTTGTTCATGCTTTTATCAGCAGCAGGGTGGATTACTGTAATGGCCTCCTCACCGGCCTTCCCAAAAAGACAGTCAGACAGTGGCAGCTCATCCAGAACGCTGCGGCCAGGATTCTGGCCAGAACCAGAAAATCAGAGCACATCACACCTGTTCTCAGGTCTTTACACTGGCTCCCAGTTACATTCAGAATAGATTTTAAAGTATTACTACTTGTCTATAAATCACTAAATGGCCTAGGACCTCAATACATTACAGATATGCTCACTGAATACAAGCCTAATAGAACACTCAGATCTCTAGGATCATATAAACTAGAAATTCCAAGAGTTCAGTCAAAGCAGGGTGAATTGGCTTTTAGCTATTATGCCCCTCGCTGCTAGAATCAACTCCTAGAAATGATCAGACGTGCTCCAACATTAGGCACATTCAAATCCAGACTGAAAACACATCTGTTTAGCTGTGCCTTTACTGAATGAGCACTGTGCTATGTCCGACAGATCGCACTATTTTGTTTTTCTCTTCTTTTTCATCCTTTTACAACCTGTTTTAACATATTTTTATCTGTTATTTTTTGATTATCTGTTTTTATTTTTTCTTACACTTGTCTTTTTTTATTCCTGTTTATGTAAAGCACTTTGAATTGCCACTGTGTATGAAATGTGCTATATAAATAAACTTGCCTTGCCTCACAGCAGGAAGGTCGCTGGTTTGAGCCTCGGATGGGTCAGTTGTCGTTTCTGTGTGGAGTTTGCATGTTCTCCCTGCGTTCGCATGGGTTTACTCTGGGTGCTCCGGTTTCCCCCACAGTCCAAAGACATGTGGTACAGGTGAATTGGTTAGGCTAAATTGTCCGTAGTGTATGAGTGTGTATTGATGTTTCCCAGTGATGGTTTGCAGCTGGAAGGGCATCCGCTGCATAAAACATGTGCTGGATAAGTTGGTGGTTCATTCCGCTGTGGCGACCCCGGGTTAAAAAAGGGACTAAGCCGAAAATAAAATTAATGAATGTAAAAGTGTTATTAGAACATTAAGAAAATAAAATACTATAAAATCGTTGGAGTAAAATATTAATATAGTGTTATACATTTTTTAAATGTACCATTTCAATGTGGTGATGTCATTGGTCCATGAACATTTCCTGCTTGTTATCAAACTATTACATAACTGTAACAAAAGTCAATTTAATCATAACTTAAAGTTAAACTTAATGTTAAAACAGCTCTCATAACGGGAAATACGTTGGGACCATTGTTTTTGTTTACATCACTCAAAATGGTCTATACATATTTGTTAGGATGGTTGTTGCAGTACGGACTGTATTGTGTGTAACACGAGTTGTTGATGTTAACCAGTGTGTGTAGCTGGAGAGTACTGGGGCCTGTTTCAGAAAGGAGGTTAAGTGAAAACTCTGAGTATTTTAACCCTGAAATGAGAGAAACTCTGGGTTTTCCGTTTCAAAATGGCAGGTTTGTCAAACTCGAGAAAGCAGGGTAAGTCAAGCCTGTTTCTGAAAGAGAGGTAACTTTAACTCAGAGTCAGTTACCGTGGTAACTTACTCTGTGAACCTAACCTGGTCAGGAGCAGGTTTTATTCTCTAAACTCAGAGTTTCTGTCGGTCTCCTGCCCTTTTTTAAAGACGAAGCGGTATTTCTCACCTTAGATTTACGTTTCCACACATCTATTTTAATGTGCATTTTGGATATGCGCATAAAAAATTGGTTGATGGAAACGCCAAGATGCACATAACTTTTGAAAATAGACATAATAAACATATGCGCATAACTGAGTAGGATAAACTTTTTATTCAATAAGAAAAGATGTGCATAAACTACGATGGAAACACTTTTACTGAACAAAATCCAGTATACGCATTAAAATGGTTTGTTATAAGAGATCATATGATGATGAAAATGTGTGTGAATGGACAAACCAACAGGCTGAGCACGTTGTAAAACATCTAAAATGTTGTTTTGGTCACGCCTTAACCGTTTCAGTATTATTATATTATTAATAACCTTCAGAGAGTCTGCAGCGTGTCAAGAGCATCTGTTCTCCGCGTCTTATGTCCGTCTCAAACGCCACCACGCGTTCATTGTGTGTCGGCATTGTCTTCTGAGGCACAAGTCATTTATTAAATAAAGAACATGTTCACGCAGCTTCTTCTACCGCAGTAAATTCAGTTTTTACTGTTGATATTTAGCAGTTAATCAGCAAGTGACAATTTTGTTCTCTTTGACTGGTTGGATGGAAACGCTGCTTTACTCGCTAACTTTTATGCGATATTCCAGTTTTGCACATAAATTTTATTTGCGTTCAGTCACACAAAGAACAAAGTCGCGTACGAGAATAGCTTGTCCTTTTTAAATAATTAATTAGCTTAAATTCACTGTCCTACTAACTAGATTAATGGGATTATTACTCGTTCTAAAAACACGTTTTGTTCTGCTTACATTGTAAATGTCATATCATCCTCTACCACTCGAACAATAAAAAAGGCAGACACACAAGTGCACTTTTAAATCTATTAAAACTGATCAATGTGTGCAAAAGTGGGAACCTTAAATTAAACATTTCCACTGAACATTAAGCTAAGGTTATATGCATTCTTGTTTTGTCAAATTTGTTGTAGAAATGCGCTAGCCTATATTATGTAATTTAATGCAATTACATCTGAAATAACTTTCAAAAAATGGCCAATAAACTTAACACATTACATTACTTTTTTATTATACTTAATTATTTAAATACTTTAAATGTAAACTTGTGCATTAACTTGAGCAGTTATGTTTTCCCACGCTAACTGTCTCTGTTTCACTGATGCAATGGTGTTGCTTTTTTAAATATATGCTCATATTTGCTATAACTTTGCATGAGCACATCAAGTTCAGCTGGAGAACTCGTAATATCTGCGCTCCATTGATAATGCCTTTTTATAGTTGCGGTGTGCGCGCTTAACTCTGAGTTGGTCTACTCAAAGTTGATTGACCCAACTCAGATCAGCTATTCTGAAACCGAAAACTCTGAGTTTTTAATCTCTCGATAAATCAACTCAGAGTTCAAGTTTAAACTCCGAGTTGATTGAACCTCCTTACTGAAACAGGCCCCTGATCAAATGTGTTGTGTTAATAAACAAAGTTAAGCAACAATAACAGCGTTAACCGTCCATTCTATTTGGAATAGTGGATAGTGGTGGCAGCGTTGCTTTAGTTTGAATAGCACAGAGAAGTAACGAACACAACAGGAGGAAAAGATTAACAGAATGGTTGAGAGAGCGGAGAGTGCAGGTGCAGCGTGGATGGTAAATGCGCTGGCACTGAAACCACCACACGCCCTTTGCTACTAATTTGGGCAAGTCATGGAAAATATGGAAGAGATGCCAACGAAGATATGCAACTGAAAGTTTTCAGTTATCTCATTGGGGAGCCGGGCTGTGGGGAGAGCTGTGCGAGATGCTAATCCCCTCCTCCTCACCGGATCGGACTGTAGATCGGCTAATACATGCTCTGGATGATCACTGCAGTCCAAAATTGAATGAGACTGTTGAAAGGTACCGTTTTTTTTTGTCAGAAATCAGGGTTTAGATGAGAACATTGACAAATATGTAACAGACTTACAGATGTTCGCTAGCATGTGCAACTTTGGTCAGATCAAAGACTCGCTGATCCGCTATAGAATTGTTTGAGGCCTAAACAGCACTGTTTTGAGAGAGAGATTTTTTACGAGAGCAGGATTTGATGCTGAGACAGTGTGTACAAATCTGCAGAGCAACGGAGTTGTTTAAAGAAAACAACAAAACATGAGAAGGCTGAGTGGTGGAGGAAGTGCTTGCAGTAAAACATGCCGTAAGGAAAACAGATGGTAAGAACACAGTAAACTGCAAGTTTTGTGGAAAAATTTACGAAAGAAATTTAAAAAAAATGTCCTGCATATAGAAAAACGTGCAAATACTGTGGTAAAGACAATCATTTTGCAGCAATGTGTAGAACTAAACAATATAAAGGAAAGTCGGTACATACCGTCACCGAATCAGATGAAGAAGGCTATGAAGACATCTTGTGCATAATCTGGACAACGTGAACACTGTGACAAAGGGTAAACAGAAACTACCCTCACAACTCTTTGCTGCCATGCTTCTAGGATGAAGTTTTAGTTAGACACAGATGAAGTTTCAGTTAGACTGTGGAGCTAGCTGTAATATAATACCTGTCAACCTCCTAAACCCAGACACACAAATGGAAAAGACTGAAAAGGTTCTGGTAATGTACAATAAAACCACATTACAGCCATTGGGAAGATGTAAAGTCAAACGGAGGAACCCCAGAAACAAAAAAACTGTACAGAGTAGACTTCTTGGTTGTTGATAAGGGGTTGACAAAACCTATACTGGGTAGCAGAGCTGTACAAGCCATGAACTTAGTGAAAATCCAGTATGAGAACATCATGGTTGTGGACAGTATTGTCACAGAGAAGGCTGTGAGAGTTGAAACATGGAGCATGGAGAATATCACAAAGGATGGAGATGGAGGATATGGAGATGTGTTTCAAGGAGATGGATGCTTGGACAGTGCGTATAAAATAGAAGCTGATTCAAAAGTAACTCCAGTGAAACTGCCGAAGAGAAGAGTCCCTGCCGTGCTGATGGCACCACTTAAAGTGGAATTAAGTGATCTTCAACAAAGAAGGATTATCACCCCAGTAGACTGCAGCACAGAGGGGATCAGTAGTCTTGTCATTGTAAGAAAGCCGTCAGGAAACCTAAGGATCTGCATAGACCCAAGACCACTCAACAGGGCTCTAAAAAGATGCCATTTCCCATTGCCTATAATAGATGACATACTGCCAGATTTGTCAAAAGGAAAAGTTTTTACTGTATGTGAGACGTTAAAAATGGCATGTTACTCTGGATGAGGAGTCAAGTTACATGACCCATTTTGCCACACCGTATGGCAGATACAGATGGCTGAGGATGCCAATGGGCATTAGTCCAGCACCAGAGGTGTTTCAGAGAAAACTCAGTCAAGCTCTGGAAGGATTACGAGGTATTTATGTCATTGCTGATGACATTCTAATCACTGGTGAGGGTGACACTCTGGAAAACGCAAACACATTGTTAAACAGATGTAGAGCATGAAACATCAAACTGAATGCAGAAAAGCATCAACTGAGAAGAAGTGAGGTTCCATATATTGGGCATGTGCTTACCACAGATGGGTTCAGGGTGGATCCTGAGTAAGCAAGAGCAATCAAAGATATGTCACGTCCAGTTGATGTCAAGGGTGTTCAAAGGCTGCTGGGCATGGTAAACTACCTGTCAAAATTCTGTGATCACCTATCAGATGGATGTGAGGTTTTGAGGAAGCTAACTCACAAGGATAGTATGTGGGAGTGGTCCGAGGTGCATGAGAAAGCATTTAGAAAGCTCAAAGATGCCATCACAAGAGCGCCACTCCTCAAATATTACGATCCAGAAGAACCACTGACACTGCAGTGCGATGCGTGGGAGACTGGGTTAGGGGCAGCTCTACTGCAAAAGTAGCTTATGGAAGCAGAGCACTGACTCCAACTGAGAAAGAGAATAGAGAAAGAATGTTTTGCCATAGTTTTCAGTATGGTAATATTTCATCAGTATATGTATGGACGACAGGTTACTGTACATTCTGACCATAAACACTGGAAACTATTATACGGAAACCTCTGCTTAATACCCCAAAACGTCTGCAAAGAATGTTACTTAGACTTCAGAGATATGGCATTGAGATTACATACATTCCAGGGAAGGACATGTTGCTCGCTGACACACTGAGCCATGCATACCTACCTGAACATGCATCAGAGAGCTCAGTAGAAATGGAGATTGAGAGCATAAACATGGTCCACCACGGACCGATGGCAGAAGAAAGACTCAAAGCTATCAAGCAGAAAACAAGTAAAGACAGAAAGTTGCAGTCACTAATTGAAGGGATCAATGAAGGGTGACCAAGGGACAAGAAAGACCTGTCGAGTGATATTTCACACTATCACTCTTTCCAAGAACAACTGAGTAAACAAGGTGGAGTTGTTTTTTAGAGGAGAGAGAGTAATAATCCCTACAAACTTAGAGGTGACATTGGACAACTTCACATTTGGGCATAGAAGGATGTCTATGAAGGGCAAGAGAATGTGTTTACTGGCTGGGGATGAATGACCACATAAAGACATTTGTAGAAAAGTGTGATGTATGCAGGTCTATGGATGCAAAGCAGCCAAAGGAGACTCTATGTTCGCATGAGTTACCTAGCAACCCATGGTCTAAGGTAGGAACAGATATATTCATGTTAGACAACAGAAACTACCTCATTACCGTTGATTAACTTTCTAATTTCTGGGAACCTGACTACTTACTCGACACAAAATCATCCACTGTTATCCATAAGTTAAAAGTTTACTTCGCGAGACACGGGGTCCCAGATGTTGTTATCTCAGATAACAGCCCACAGTATGTCTCAGAGGATTTCAAAAGGTTTAGTAGACAGTGGGAATTCAAGCATAAGACATCATCACCAGGTTATGCACAGAGCAACGGTATGCCAGAATCAGCAGTAAAGACTGCAAAAAGACTGCTGAGAAAAGCAAAAGCTGATGGAAAGGATCCTTACCTTGCCATGCTTGACAATAGAAACACACCATCACAAGTGATCAAAGCAAGTCCAGCACAACGGTTGTTCAGTAGGAGAACCAGAACTTTGATGCCGATGCACGACAACCTGCTACAACCAAAGGTAGTACACACACAACAAGCACAGATTGAACATAGAAATCACCAAGCTACATACTACAACAAACATGCAAAGGATTTAGTTACACTAAAAGAGGGTGACAGAGTCCACGTTCAGCCAGAAGAGCATAACAAAATGTGGAGGAAAGCAACAGTGCTGAAACCTGTCGACCACAGATCTTATGATGTCCAGTTTGAGTCAGGAAACATTTTTAGAAGAAACAGGAGACATCTACGAAAAGACAGTCACAAGTGCAGAAAGCACAAATTCTAGAGATGGACATAAGGACCCAACAACAGGGTTGAACAAACTTAAAAGACACCCCTGTTGTCACTGTTACATAGTTTGGAAGAAAAGTGGTTAGACCTCAATATCTTAAAGACTGTAATCAGTAAGGCATGACAGAAAAAAACAAACAACACTTTAATTTGGTATGACTTTTTTGAAATGTTGTTTATGTTAAGGATACATACTTACTGGATTTACAGTTAATGTTGAATCAATAAGATTTTGTGTAATGTTTACATACCTTAAAGTAAATGGGAATATATATCTGCTATTTTCAATGTTATTATCATTTGAATTACTATTAATAATTATTATTATTATTTCATTGTAAATGATAATAATAATAAGTTAGGAAAAAAAAGAGAGAAAGGATGTTAGGTTTGGTTGTTACAGTATGGACTGTATTGTGTGTAACATGAGTTGTTGATGTTAACCAGTGTGTTTAGCCGGTGAGTACTGATCAAATGTGTTGTGTTAATAAACAAAGTTACACAACTGTAACAGCATTAACCGTCCATTCTATTTGGAATAGAGGATAGAGTGAAACAATATTAACTTGCTATTATTTCCTTCATTATAATGGATTTATTTTATTTAAAATAATTCTGTCCAATTTAAATCATTTATATATCTCTGAAAAATATTTTAGCAAGGCCAGCAAACCAGTATCTGCTATTGACTCTGTCAATAATCACTGATCATCTATGATGACTGATAGAAAACTGTCCAGTCTATTATGTTGAATGGTGATCGGAAACAATATTCCCCATTCGATCGCCATATTTGTGAAATAGTATACAGTATTGTGTATTACGCTATTTATTGACAATATGTATATATAAATATATTAATGGCGATCTCCGAGAAGACGTTAATAACATTAACATCCGTCGTAACCATATATGGTTTGCCTAGATCGTGTGTGCTAGATTGTGTGTGCCTGAAACAGGTGTGGTTCTGCGGACTTGCTGCTGGAAGTAAAATATAATGACAGCCATTCAAATACATACAGAGCCACCCACTTTGTGATCGCTCTCACGGTACCTTGGGCCTTAAGGCCCATGCACACCGAGACGCTTTTTGCTCGCGTTTTCCGTCAACGTTTAACGCCTCGTGACTAAATGAAAGACGTCAATGTGATCGTGCACACCAACGCACAAAACGGCAGGTGCAAAATCGTAATTTAAAAAAAAATGCTCGTTTTTTTGTTTTGACGCGCTGCGTCAAAACCTTCACCAATCAGATTGCCACTTTTGTTCACGTGCACAGAGCTGCTGAAGTTACAGTCAACAGCACTTGAGGCGCTCAAGCACAAAACTGTCAATGCGAGCGCACATTGAAGAAGATGCCCAGAGGCAATATGAACGTAGAGCTGCTTATTGATCGGGTGAACAATAATCATTTCTTCATCGCTAGAGCTGGAGCTGCTACTTGAACCATCCATAACAACAAGCGTGTCAACTTTGTCTTCTTCGTCTGTGTTACAAGCGGGTGTCAGAAGCTTAAAGTTATCTAGCGCCATCTAACATCAAGGAGTGATTTTGCATGCTCTTCTGCTCCACGCCTGTGAAAATCGCTTGGGTTTGAATCCAGAAAAACGTCTTGAAAAACGCTGACGATAAACGCAAACGAAAAGCGCCCTGGTGTGTACGAGCCTTTAGGCCGATTAATCAAACCATCACGCAATGGATTTGAAGCGAATCGGTTAAGATGACAATAATTTGCCATGGAACTTTTGAGAGAAGACAGTGGAAACCTAATGATTTTTCACGCTGGAACTTATGGGTTTTCAATCTTTGAAAATGTAGTGATACAGAATAAGTGTGTGACATTTTAAAATATATTTGCAAGTGTTTACACTGTCATATTTGCATTTTTTTTTGGCCTCAAATAAAGTGTGTACCTTACAGCACACAATTAAATGTTAAATGTGAAGTTGTCGGCGCCAATGGTGTAGTGGTTAATGCGTCGACACATGCACTCCAGTGCTCCCACAACCCGAGTTTGATTCCCGCCTCGAGGTCCTATGCCGATCCTTCCCCTCTCTCTGCTCCCACACTTTCCTGTCAATACTCTCTACTGTCCTGTTAATAAAGGTGAAAACCCCTAAAAAATAATTATAAAAAAAAAAAATGTTTGTTGTAGTTGAGTTGAACTGTCATGGATATTATACTTATGAACATAAATCTTGTCAACTCGCAGGTTCAGCCAAGTTCACTTCTTTTATGAACCTCAACGGCTGCTAATATAAGGATATAAAGGTGAGCTGTTCTTCCCCGTCCTTAAATTCTCCAAAATAACTGTCAGTTCGAGTCATTATAGCAATTAATGCTTAAATTATTTAAATATGTGTCTGCTTTCTTTACTATTAGGAGATCGTGTGAGTTTTATTTTAATGAAACCTTGATAATGCAGTGAATTACACATGATGTTATCACAAATGAAATATTTTTGAGTGGATTTTGAGTCTGAGTGTTTTGTACATATAAGGTTCACTGATATTTTGCCTTATGGTGACCTCCAGGTCCTGTCATATTGGTTATAAGTACAAGGTACTGGTACATTTTTACAGCAATCTAAATTAAAATCTTAAATCTTAGATTAATTCCAAACTTAATTTGAATTCATATCGGCAAATGAAATAAAATGCATCTGGGATATTACATGTTTTTATTTTTGTTTTATTCACAACGTTTGTGAAGTATAAATGTAGAGTGCATTCTGCATGTTTCAAACTGAATTAGTATTTTTTTGTTATAGGTGTGTTGGTGTGAAATTGATGCAGTACTGCATTTTTTTTTATCATAAAACTAAACAATTGTAGAAAGGGTCAATAAATCATTGCAGACACACTTTCTATTTGAGCACACAAATGCGTGTGTCGTTTATTCTTGTAAACTGCCACAGAACAAAATGGTGCTCCATAGCAATCACCATCATCGTGAAACTAAAACAAATAACTTTATCACAACACTTGTCTGCAGAAGCAGAACTGTTATATCATGGGTGAGAGGGCCTGAGGGGGGCAAGTGCAACTGGGGGCATCCTCGTCATAGGGGTTTTGCCAACTGAATGGGTGTGGACACATCCAAGTGAGCTGGTTTAAGGCGGTCGACTGAAACTCGCTCCTGTTTGCCAGCCATGACCACTACAAAATGTTTACTCCCTGCCTCAACAACCCGAAATGGGCCCTCATAGGGAGGGTGTAGAGGTCCTCTATGAGCATTCTGCCGAATGAAAACATAGCCTACTGACTGAATCCCAGAGAGGATGTGAGAGTAAGGAAGGCCATGATGAGAAGTTGGGACTGGTGTAAAAAGCTTTGTATTGTCCAGTAATGTAGCACGTTAAACCGATGCTCACCAAGGACTTGAAGTGTTGGGAAAAAAATCACAAGGCACCCACAGTGGCTGGCCGTAAACCAACTAAGCCGATGAGGCCTGGAGGTCCTCCTTAGGCGCAGTCCTGATGCCTAGCATGACCCATGGCAGTTTGTCTAACCAGTAGCTGTCCTTGAGGCTGGCCCAAAGAGCAGCTTTCATCACTCTGTGGAAATTTCTTTCTGGTACGTGGAAAGGTTCTAGGTTCAAGGTTCTTTGGTATGGCGATGTATTTTGTATTCTGCTGACAGTCGACACAGGTAGTAGCCCAGGCCCTAACATCCTTCTTGAGGCCATGCCATACAAACTTAGCTGCCACCAGCCTTTGTGATGTTTTTGAGCCTGGGTGGGAGAGATTATAGACCACATAAAAAAATCTGTCATCTCCATTGTGTTAGGACAATTGGTCGAGGCTTGCCAGTGGAAACATCACATAAGAGTGTGGTGCCAGCACTGTTAAAAGAAACAGTCTCTATCTGCAAATCCGTAGCACAGGTTTTGAGCGATTGTACCTCAGGATCATTGACCTGGTCTCCGGCCATGTCATTGTAATCTAAACACAAATGGACAACCCCAACCACAGCACGGGAGAGGCAGTCAGCAACATGGTTGTTTTTTCCAGCAACATGCTGCAAGTCGGTCGTGAATTCAGATATGCAAGACAGTTGGCGTTGCTGGTGGGCAGACCAAGGCTCTGCCACTTTGGCCATGGCAAATGTGATTGGCTTGTGGTCGATAAATGGACAGCCTTCTAAAAGAAAACAGAAGTGTTTGATGGCAAAGTAAAGGCCAAGTAACTCTCTGTCGAAAGTGCTGTACCTTCGTTCGCTAGGGTGTAATTGTCGACTGAAGAAAGCAAGGGGCTGCCATGTACTATCCATCCCTGGCCCCTTGTACACAGCACCAACAGCATAATCTGAGGCATGCGAGGTAATGGCAATCGGGCTGTAGGCGATGGATGTGCCAGCATAGTAGCATTTGTTAGGGCTGTCTTAGTGTCCGTGAAAGCCTTGTCTTTGTCTGCCATCCAGTCCACACTGTGTTTGGGGTTTTTACCATTCAAAGCCACGGGGGAATGAAATGGTGGTCAAAGTTCACCATTCCAATGAACCCTTGTAAGGACTTGACTGTGAGTGGACGTGAGAATTGTGCAACGGCCTCAACCTTTGACTGTAGGGGAACAGCCCCATCCTTAGTGACTCTATGCCCCAGGAAATTAATTATGGACAAGCCAAATGTTGGATTAACAATTAATCTATGTTGACTGAGTCACTCAAAATGTTTGCAGAGTGGCAATGCTCAGATTTGGAGGTGTCGTTCGGATAAACAAAAAGAAAATGCAGGTCTCGCAACACAGAATCCATAAGCCGTTGCAAAGAGTGAGCTGCATTATTAAGTCCAAACGGCATGCACAAAAACTCAAATAAACCAAGCGGCATGATTACTGCGGTCTTGGGAATGTCTGATGGTTGCAAAGGCACTTGATGGTATCCCCAGGCCAAGTCTACCTTAGAGAATATGATCTTTCCTGCCAAGTGTGCCGAAAAGTCCTGCATGTGTGGAACTGGGTAACAGTCGTCTGTTTAGTCGTCTGTAGTCCTGCACATGACCTGCACATGACCTGCACATGACCAGTTTTCTCTTGATCTCAATCCTTAAATGATCGGATGTGCTCCAACATTAGGCACATTAAAATCAAGACTGAAAACATATCTGTTTAGCTGTGCCTTTACCAAATGAGCACTGTGCTACAAAAGACAGATCGCACTATTATGTCTTTCTTTTGTAGTCATCAGCAGTAAAATCAGGAACTTGTGTAAATTAATGTTCAATATGAACAAATGCTGCAGAGATCTGTGCAAACACTCAAAGGGTCACGAAACATCAAAAGTCATTTTTTAAGCTGTTGACAGTCATATATGTGTCCCACGCTGCTATGAACACTGTTAGGACACATATATTTCACTAAAAAGTGAAAATTGGTTGTTTTTGCGTTATTTTGAGCAAATTCATTCTTCCGGTTTGAAACTAATTTCTGAAGCTGCGTCACGGAAATTAGATACTTGTGTGTATTCCAGCGTGGAGACTGGATATCTGTACCTGCGAGTACATTGTGACGTTTTTGAGCGTGCAGCTCTATTGTGAATGAGGTGCAACTTCATTAATATGCATGATAGCTTTGAAGACTGTTTTTACCTGTTACAATGTTCAGACGGCAGAGAGACGCCACGTTGTGTTGCCAAAACAAGTGGAAGAACAAGAATTTGGAAACATGGGTCGTCAGTGTTTTAATTAATGTGCTGTGGTTTTGTTTACATTTTCCCGCTATGAGAGCACAGCTGGACTCACGTGTGGACTACAGTGCACGCGACAGAAATATGTTTGTAAGGAACATTTTTACCCGAGAGGTTTTTGCATCTGGAAATGATAAAATCTGGTTTGCCACTCATCTCCTTTAAAAAAAAAAACGGTTTCAGTTTGTGTTGATTGTCCTGTCGCTACAGATTGTCCTGTCGCTTCAGATTTGGTAAGAGTGTGTAATCAGTGCTCAGATGGCAAAATTTGTTTGTATTGTCAGCAGTACACTTTCAGTTTTTAAAGACATAACTTATCAAAAATACATACACATAACATATCAAAATGATTTAGTTACTAAGTTTACAGTATGTTAATATCACTGCAATATTATAGTACAATATTATAGGCTGAAAGATCCGCTGCAAATGCTGCTCTCTAAATGTAAACACCTTAATCAAACTATTTCCACATTTTGTGACAGGATAGTCTATACGCACACAGCATTCTGAGGCTACCGGGTGCATCTAAGTTACCGAGAAATGCAGAGTTTTTTTTCCCCCACTCGCTGTGCGGTATCAAACATTCCATTAAAACTACAGTCTCCAGCAGTTCATCCTTGCATCCAATATCTTGTTTGTCATAGGGGCATGCATGAAACGTTCCCGAATGAAAGTGAAAGTGCCAAACTGCAGTTAAAGTCGACAAATTAAGAATTTGGCAAGTAATTCGATTACTGTTGTCCATGTTAACACAGTCACTGTCTTTCTCCCCTGTGTCTGTGTGTTTGTTTTGCCTCTGTGAAAGTCAGTCAGCTCAGGGGGATGAGGCAGCTTCTCTCTTGGCTCAGCTGAGTCAAGACAAATGCTCTGTGAAGGACTACTTGATCCAATTCAGGACTTTGGTGGCTACCTGCGCATGGAATGAGGCAGCTCTTTGAACGAGGTCTTAGGATGGCCTGGATGACAAGATTCAGGATGAGATCACAACCCATAATCTTCCTTGTGATTTTGATGCCCTGGTTGATCTGTCTCTTGAGTGGAGCATCATCTCCATCGCCACTAACTTTGGGGCATGACCTGTCTTCCCTGGGGGATTGAGGAGGGGTTGCAAGCTCTTCCCACTCTCTTTCACTTGCTACAGATCAGGACCTATGCAGCTAGGACACCTGCGACTAACCACCCAGGAGAAGCGGCACTGTCTGGCTAGGTATCTGTGTCTGTACTGTGGTAAACTAGGTCATCAGGTGGTTCTTTAAAAGCCCCTGCTCACCAGTAGTTCGAGCGATACTGGTGGGCACACTTCCCTGTTCTGACACCCCCACGCATCATACCTCACTACCAGCCTCTCTTCAATTTGGAGATGCCATCCACTCGTGTTTTGCCCTAATCCATTCTGGAGCTGAGGACAACTGTATGGACAGTAGAACTGTTGAAGCCTCGGGCATCCCTGCCATCCCTCTTGGCTCTACCATCTCTGTCCTTCCTCTGTTCCCATTCCACTTCTATCACCCATTCTACTCCTCCCGTAAGTTTATTTATTTCTAGCAATCATCGTGAGGTTATCAGTTTGTATCTTTTTGAATACCCGTGTGCTCCCATAGTATTGGGGCACCGTAGCTAACTACACATAATCCTGCAAGCAGAAGTCACATACCACAATCTGTGTCAGTTCTTCAGTAAGTTCCAGGCCACCTCCTTGCCTTCCCACTGACCCTATGACTGTGCCATCGAGCGTCTCCTAGGCTTTTCTATGTGACATGGTAAACAGATTTGTCTTTATGTACCTTGATGATATCCTTATCTTTTCCCCTTTTAAGCAGGTACACACTCAGCATGTTCGTCAGGTTCTGCAGTGGCTGCTGGAGAACCAGCTCTATGTCATAGCAGGGAGAATTGTGTGTTCCACATCAAGTCTGGTTTGTTCCTGGGACATATAGTCTCAACAGAGGGGATCAAAGTTGATCCCACTAAGGTAAGCTGAGTGGCCAATCCCCAACTCCAGAAAGGCTCTGTAGCCGTTCTTGGGGTTTGCCAAATTCTATAGGCGTTTGGTCCGGAACTTCAGCTCGGTCTCTGCACCCTTAACGGCTCTCACTTCTACCAAGGTACCATTCACATGGAATAGTCAGGCTCAGAAGGCCTTTGATTTTATTAAGTCTTGTTTCATCACCGCTCCTGTCCTCTCTTCCAAATCCCAAATGGCAGTTTATTGTGGAGGTGGATGCCTTGGAAGTGGGGGTAGCTGCAGTCCTGTCTCAGCGGTCCTCTAGGGATGGTAAGGTGCATCCTTTTGCCTTCTTCTCCTAACCGTCTGTGCCCAGCCGAACGAAACTATAACATAGGCAACAAAGAGTTGCTGGCAGTCAGGCTAGCTCTTGGGTAGTGGCGTCACTGGTTGGAGGTGGCGGCAAATCCAGTGATAAGGGGCCCGCGTGATATTTTTGTGTCAAAACGTCACGGAGAAGTGATATCAGCCATTGGCAGCAAACTGCGGAGAAATGACTGGACCCTCTTTCGCGCGCTCTAGGTGTCGCACACACTCGCTCTCACGTGCAATCCCTCTCTCTGCCTTCACGCACGCTCTCTCTGTGCGCATAAGTTCCCCGCATTCAGAAGTTAACCTCCAAATTGACACAGGTAATAAAAAGATTCAACTTAAGTCATGTTCATGTTTTGAAACTATCAAAATGTCCACTGTTGATTATATTAGACTTTTGTTTTCAAAAGCGATTTTAAACCTTTTAATAGAGGAAGTCCTCGGCTCTGCATATTATTAATCAGAAGCTGAGTGCACATAGTTTTACGTTAGGAAATGCAGTCTTGAATTTACAAACAGTCAGCAAGTACCGGAGAACAGATGTAACACATTGATCAAATTTAGTTTTCAGTCTTTCGTTGAAAGTTATATTTTACTTGTTTAGTTTTGCCTTCATTCATTTTAGATATCAGTACTGACATATGAGTCTTCAACACATGATTTTTATACAACACGTTTTTTTAACATAATAGTTTTACTAATTTCTAATAACTACTTTTTTTTCCATGGTGACAGTCAGTTCAAAATATTTTACTAGTTATTTTGCAAGATAGTTGTATTCAGATTAAAGTGTAATTGAAAGACTTCACTAGGTATGTTAACTAGGACAGTTAGAATAATTAGTCAAGTTACAGTATAACTGGTTTGTTGTGTAGACAATCAAAAATATACAGTAAATATTTCTTAAGGAGGCTAATAATACTGACCTTAAAATTGTATTTTTAAAAATTAAAAAACTGCTTTTATTTAAGAAATAAACTATAAGAAAAAGACTTATTATTTATTAGTATTACTTCTTTTTTTACAGGAAATACTGTGAAAATTTCCTTGGTTTGTTAAAGATCACTTGGAAAACATTATTTAAAATTAATGGGAGGGCAAAAAAAAATTTACTTCAAAGTTTACAGGTGTAAAAATGTGCCTTGATGTACTTGAATGTTAGAAATGTGTTATCCACAAATAATGTTATCCGTCAAATAAATTAACGAGGAAGATTATTTTGAGTATGAGCTGCATGGTGGCGCAGTGGGTAGCACGTTCGCCTCACGGCAAGAAAGTTGCTGGTGTGAGCCCCGGCTGGGTCAGTTGGAGTTTCTTTGTGGAGCGTGCATGTTCTCCCTGTGTTGGTGTGGGTTTCCTCCGGGTGCTCCGGTTTCCCCCACAAATCCAAAAACATGTGGTGTAAGTGAATTGGGTAGGCTAAATTGTCCGTAGTGTATGTGTGTGAATGAGAATGTATGGATGTTTCCCAGTGATTGGTTGCAGCTGGAAGGGCATCCGCTGTGTAAAAAGATATGCTGGATAAGTTGGTGGTTCATTCTGCTGTGGCGACCCCGGATTAATAAAGGGACTAGGCCGAAAAGAAAATGAATTATTATTTTGAGTTTAAGTTATATAATTATCTTGATTATGAAGACTGCAGAGTCATGCATGAAAAAAAATGACTTTGAATAATTGTTTAAGTAGTTTGTAATGTATGTTATGTTGTATCATCCATTGCTTGTAACACTTGCGCCAACATCCCCCCGCTCTTCACCCATCAATAATCCCTGCACGGGGCCCACGCATTTTGCGCTACGCCACTGCCTGTCATCCAGGAATCCAGAGATTGCTGGCCACTATCCAACAGTGATTTTGATGGCCGTCCATGGCCCAAGATACCAAGCAGTTTGTGTTGGCTTGCACAGTGTGTGCTCAGAATAAAACTTTCAATCGACCACCCATTGGCCTGTTACATCCCCTCCCCATGCCCTCTTGCCCCTGGTCACATGTGGCTCTTGACTTTGTCTCTGGCTTACCCCCGTTGAGAGGTAACACCATGGTTTTGACGCTGGTGGACCACTTCTCCAAGGTGGCCCCTTTTATCTTAGACTGCTCAGGTGGTGATTAACCATGTCTTTCGGATCCATGGCCTCCCGATGGATATAGTCTGACAGAGGGTCTCAATTTGTCTCCCGGTTTTGGAAAAAGTTCTGCAGACAGATCGGGGTCTCTATGAGTCTCTCTTCAGGTTTTCACCCCCAGACAAATGGCAGACTGAGCGAGCCAACCAGGATCTCAAAAGAACTCTCTGCTGTCTGGTGTCACAGAATCCAGCCTGGAGTCGACAGTTGTCTTGGGTTGAATACGCCCACAATTCAGTAGCTTCTACCTGTATGTCCCCATTTCAATGTTGTGTTGGTTACCAACCTTCTTTATTACTGGCTCAGAAACCCAACGCCATGGTCCCATCTGCCTTTGCCTTTATTCGTTGATGTCGTCGCACCAGGAGAAGAGCTTAGGAGTCCTTGGTCCGAGCTTCCAGATGGACCAAGAGGATGGCTGACCGTCACCGGACCCAGGTTTCAAGTATCCAGGGTCAAGCCTGTGTTTAGGTCCCAACTTAATCCTGTGGTTCCCCTCCTGACCCCTTCGCCTCCTCGTCTAGTTGATGGCAATACAGTTTATATAGTTAAACGCCTGGATGTAAGATGACGGGTCGGGTATCAGTATCTGGTGGACTGGGAGGGCTATGGCACTGGATGGAGAGGTCTTGGATTCCGGCCCAGGTCATTCTGTACCAGTGGTTAATTTAGAAGTTTTAACACTGTTCAGCACTGTTAAGAGTGTATCCTGACCTGTCTGCTTTTGATTGTTGTCCTTGTGTGTCATTTGTATGTTTTTTTTCAGAGCTCTTTGTTGTGACAGCTCGCCATGTGTGTCAGCATGTCTCATCTATAAGGGAGAAGAACGGACACAAGAGCAGGTCTCTCAAAAATTTATTAGCAACAAAAATACCCAAAAGGGCTTCAAGCACCGGGAGAAATAAAAATCACAATCTGAACAAAAACTGCTCCGAACAGGACAAAAAATAAACTCAGGCTGTAGTTCTTCGCTCACTCGGCAGGAGGCGATACGACGGTTTTCTGGATCTGGCGGCTGGCAGAGCTGAGAGGGAGAGAGGGAATACCAATCGTAAAGATCTGAGACAATCACCCAAATCACGGGGATGAAACAAAACAGGAACGGGGCCTGGAGATGACAGAGAGTGGTGAAAAGGCAGCAAAAATAAAGGAATAACTGACCGGTAGACAGGCACGAAACAGCACAACACAACATGGACTGGCTGGGCTAGCAAAACTGAAAGAACGTTGACAACGATCTGACAAAGGACAACAAAAGAAGAGCGAACTAAATAGAGGGTATATTACAGTAAAACAAGGAGAACAGGTGAGTGAAATCGCGGCTTAATTGAATAATAGGAAGGAATTAGGAAGATGGGTGGGGACGTGTCAAAAGCAAGCGTGCAGAGAGAATGATCAAAACACATGCTAAAACTACATGTAAACAATACAGTACAGAACAGAAAAGAAAACCCCCCAGGTGATCAGACAGAGGACCTGATATCATCCCTGCCTTCTTGTTCTCCTATTATTATTTCATTAGCGATTAGGGTCACCTGTAGCTCCTTGATTTTTTCCCCCTATTTAATCCCACTTGTCTCCTTGTCTTTTGTCAGACTGTCCTTGTGTGTTCTTTAGATTACTCGCTCAAGATCCATGTGTTTGATCACTGTCCTGTCCTCTCGAGCACTTAGACTTCAAGAATTTTGGTTTTGGTTTCTTTCTCACTCTTTCTCTCTGTTTACCTCTCCTCTGCCCCGTCAGGCCAGCTGTTTGGTGTCAGGATTCCACCAACAGCAGTCTTCGGTCCACCAGCATCTCTTCGCGTCTGACTACCCACTGAATCGTTCGCCAAGTGCAGATTCTAGTTATACCGCTCTGCCCAATAAGCACAAGCACTTGTCATGCCACAAGCCCGCCACCATGTGGTCAACTTCCTGAACTGTTGAACCAGCCTGGTTTGCTTCTGTCTTTATGAACATTGGATTAAACTTTTTCTTTGGCCTTTTTTCCTCAAATTGAGGTGCTTTTTGGTTCAACTGAAGATATAATAAATCTGTTTCACCTGCAATATTGAATCTGTGATTCTTCCTGACACCTGTAACATGTGTGTGTAAGGGAACCTTAACTCATGTTAAAACAACAAAACACTGACCTACCTGGGAGATTGCAGATTTGCCCTTAAAAACAAAACTCGAAGGCTAAGCATACTGCTCGTCCTGATTTTGCCAAGTACTAGTTGCCCTGAGACCAACATTTCTTCTGATGACCCAGGGACAACAACTCCATCAGCCAATCAAACGTCACGATGTCATCATTATGTGCCCCCTGCAATTAAAAAAAAAAGAAGAAAAAAAAACACCTGCATTTTTACCAGTGAAGAGGACAAGTGAAAAAGGTAAGATCCTGAGTTTTCTCCTATCAATTTACAGAACGATCGCAAAATTAACATTTGATTATAGATTTGCTCTTTTTTCCAGCTTAGCGAACATTTACCTTTAGTTTGCATCAACAAGTTAGCGTTAGACTAATTAGCCGTGCATACAAGTCTAACGTTAGATTGATGTGCTCTAATGTACTTTCTGGCCCAAATTAAAACAAGATAACAAATTGAATTTTTTTAATAGTGTGCCTAGCTTTCAATTGCGATTAAACTTGGTGTTCTTCTAGCTTAAAGCGACCGCTAATTTGTCTAATATGTCTGTTTTAGCATATGTTATGCCACTGTTTCATTCAAAGACCAACGGCTGAAATGCAGAACAAACAGCACTTGTTTAAACAAAAGAGAGTATTCGAGATGCTAACGTACTGTGATTCATTGTAAAATCCAAGTTGAGTCGATTTAATCAGATTATTTATTCTGTTAGATATGAATATGTTGACCTCAGGTCATCATCGCTGATCCATTAATAACATATCATTATTATATTTAACGTTACCTCAGGTCATCGTTGCAGATTTAATAATACATATCATTATCATCTTTACCTCTGGTCATCATCGCTGATTTATTATTAACGTATATGTTGACCACAGATCATCGTCGCTGATGTAATAATATCATTAATATGTTGACCTCAGGTCATCATCGCTGATGTAATAATATCATTAATATGTTGACCTCAGGTCATCATCGCTGATGTAATAATATCATTAATATGTTGACCTCAGGTCATCATCGCTGATGTATTAATATTAATATGTTTACCTCAGGTCATCATTGCTGATTTATTAATATAATTAATATGTTTACCTTCAGGTCATCATCGCTGACGTAAAATATCATTAAAATGTTGACCTCAGGTCATCATTGCTGATTTATTAATATTAATATGTTGACCTTAGGTCATCATTGCTGATTTATTAATATCATTAATATGTTGACCTCAGGTCATCATCGCTGATCTATTAATATCATTAATATGTTGACCTCAGGTCATCATCGCTGATTTATTAATATTAATATGTTGACCTCAGGTCATCATTGCTGATTTATTAACATCATTAATATGTTGCCCTCAGGTCATTATCGGTGATTTATTAATATAATTATTATGTTTACCTTCAGGTCATCGCTGATTTATTAACATTATTAATATGTTGAACTCAAGTCATCATCGCTGATTTATTATTATAATTATTATGTTTACCTTCAGGTCATCATCGCTGATTTATTAACATCATTAATATGTTGACCTCATGTCATCATCGCTGATTTATTCATTTAATTATTATTTTGACCTCAGGTCATCATTGCTAATTCATTTATACCTATCATTAATATTTAACTGAGGTCATCATTGCTGATTTATTAATGCAAATTGTTAATGCTTATTTACCTCAGGTCAATAGTTTAAAGCCTGCCATTTAATAATAATAAGAATAAATGTTTTTAAGTGCAGGGTGCGTCATTCGAGATTATTAGTGAAAGCAAATCATATACATTACATATAGGCTTACATGGCTATTAACAGAATAAATGTTTGATATTTAGAAAGCCCTGCTTGTGTATTTTTCAGTTGTGACACTGTACTTGTTTATACATAGGTGGCAAAAAAGATGTTCCACCCAGTCTGTTGGAACAACTAAGGTGACCATATTCAGCTGTTTGACAGAGGGGGAGGCAAAGGACCTTGCCCAGAAGTTTGGAATGACACTGGCCAAGTATGTTTCAAAAGAGAAACTTCTTTCTGGGATCGCTGAAAAGAACATACCAGCAACAATGTAAGTGTGTCTGTGTAAGCCCTCTCAGGGAGTTACTGTTGAGGATGTGCTGGTAGCGATCGGGGAAAAGGTTGGATATGGAAACATTACTTAGGCATCGCGAATGAATAAAGCTGTTGTGGTGTTTGTCGAGAAAGAGGAGCTAGTAAATTGTTTGATAAGCGTCAGAATTGTGGTAAGTGGCGATTTACTCATTGTTTCACCGCCTGTTACTCCAACGACTAAAGTTACGGAGTCTAATGTGCCCCTGTTTATTCAAAATGAGGAAATTGAGAAAGCTCTGTTAAGATATGGAATATTGGCTAGTGAGAATAAGATGATTCCGTTGGGATGTAAAAACGCTGCTCTGAAACATGTGATGTCTTTTAGACATCAGGTGTTTATGTTCTTGAATGAACCGGAGTTAGACATATCATTCAGAGTCATGCATGAAGGGAAAGCTTTTGTTATTTACGCGAATACTGGTAGCATGAAGTGTTTTCAATGCGGGGACTTTGGACACAAAAGACATATGTGCCCACATAAGGCCCAGATTGGTGGTTTGGAAGTGAGGCCTAGTATTTCTACTGCTGGAGAAAGTGGTAGTTCTACATCTGAGGTTGTGAAAATTCAAGTTGCACCTCAGATGAGTACTGGTAATGTTGAGATTACTGAAAGTCGGATTGATGATGGTGTGAATGAAGTGGTTGAATCTGGTGAAAATTCAAACGTTTCTGAACTAGAAAAAAATGCTGGAAGAGATGATGTAGCTTTGGTTAGTGTAGAAAAGGCTTTTGACAAGATTTGTGAAATGTCCAGTATGGTTGAAACATGGACAGATGCAGGTATGGAGATGGGAGATGATGATTCATTTTCTGATATATCTGAAATTGGATCACAGTGTGGAAATGTGGATGATGTATACACACTGCAGGACATAAATGATTTTCTGGATGAAACTTTTGGTAGAGTTTTTGAAATCAATGATTTTTTTTCTGATATTGACAAATTCATCCGCTCAGTAAAATTGTGGCAAAAAAATGTTAGTTATGATGTTTTAAGCAAACAGAAAAGATTTAGGTTGAGGAAATTGGTAACAATGTTGAGAAAAGAAAAAGCAAATGTCTCCAAAAAGAAAAAAAAAAAGCAAATGTTTAATGCATACAAGGTAAATGAGACTTTTTACCATTTTTTTCTTCTGTTCTCCATCTTTTTGCTTTTCTCTATGGAGCTGTTGAGGGTGGGCTCTTTAAATATAAATGGGGCAGAGATAGAAATAAATTGGCAATGGTATCAGAGTTATTTAAAATTAATAAAATAAATGTAGCTTTCTTACAAGAAACTCATGCTTCTTCAGATAATAAATTAGAATGGAATGGATGGTGGAAGGGGATAAGTGTTTTAAGTCATGGGACAAATACAAGTGCTGGTATAGCAATTCTTTTTTCTAAAGATATGAATGTTAAAATTCTGGTCGTAGACGAAGTTGTAAAGGGAAGAATATTGTTTTTAAAGATTGAATATGAAGGGTCTGTGTTTTATTTAATAAATGTTTATGCACCTAATAATAGGCCAGAGCGTGTAAGACAATTTTTAAAGTTAAAGAATGCCATTCAGAAAATTGATGACAATGTTTGTACTATTATTGGAGGTGACTGGAATTGCACTATTGATTTTATCATTGATAGAAATGGAGAAGAGCCTCCCCATGAATCAGCTGTTGTTTTATTAAATATTTTAAAAAGGTTTGAATTAATAGATATTTGGAGAAGAAATACAGGAATTAAACAGTATACATGGCTTAAAGTGTCTAATAATAGGGTCAGTGGAGCTAGGTTATATCGTTATTATATAGATAAAGAATGGAATAATAAAATTACAGATGTCTCTATTTTACCTGTTGGATTTTCAGACCCTCATTTGATATTATTTGGTTTAACCATGAAAACAATTTCAAAACCAAATAAGTTTTGGCTTTTTAATACCAAATTGCTAAAGGATATTTTATTTTGTGAGAAGTTTAAAGATTTTTGGAATGATTGAAGGCTAAAAAGGGGTTCTTTTGGAAACTTGTATATGTGGTGGGAGGTTGGAAAGGCAAATATTCTAATATTTTGTCAAAATTACAGTTCACTTTCTACGTTTAAGACAAAGGTAGCAATACAAAAACTTCAAAGAGATATTCAAATCTTGGAGAATACTCTTGTCAACATCAATGATGGAAGTGTACAAAATTTACATTTGGATAAAAAGAAAGAACTTGGACTATTACTTCAGGAGCAAGTGAAAGGAGCTTTAATAAGAGCGAGGATTTGTTCGAGGACATGGATGCTCCTACTTTATATTTTTTTAATCTTGAAAAGAAAAGTGTTCAACAAAAGCAAATGTTTCATCTTCGCCGTCCTGATGGAGTCATAACATCTGATCCAGTAGAAATCAAGAAGCAGACAATCAATTTATATACAGATTTGTATGGGACTGAGATTTGTGATCATGAATGTGCCTTGGATTTGCTGAGCGATCTACCGAAATTGTCAAATGAACAGAGAAAATCCTTGGATAATCCAATATCATTTGAAGAGATTACAGAAGCAATGAGTCAATTATCAATTGGTAGTTCTCCAGGAATCGATGGATTGCCCACAGAATTTTATAAGACATTTAGGAACTTATTAGGAAGTGACTAGTACGAAGTTTTAATAGAAAGCATAAAGAGCAAGCTACTTCCTACTAGTTGCAGACGAGCAGTCCTTACATTACTACCTAAGAAGGGGGATTTATGCCTTTTAAAGAACTGGAGACCTGTTTCATTATTGTGTATAAACTATAAAATACTCTCAAAATGTTTAGCAAATAGGCTGAAATATGTTTTAGATTGTTTGATTAAAAAGGATTAGACATATTGTATTCCAAACAGGTCAATAATAGATAATGTTTTCTTTTAAGAGATATAGTTGATTTAAATCAATTTAATAATGTTGATTTGTGTAAGACTTCATGAAGCTGCATTCCTCCTCCTAACCAGAAGGAGGTGCTACTGACTTTTCACACACCAGTATCCTATTTCTATGCATCCTCTAGAACAGGGATGTCAAACTCAATTCCTGGAGGGCTGCAGCCCTGCACAGTTTAGTTCCAACCCTGCTTCAACACACTTACAGGTAGGTTTCAAACAAGCCTGAAGGACTCAATTAGTTTGATCAGGTGTGTTTTATTAGGGTTGGAACTAAACTGTGCAGGGCTGCGGCCCTCCAGGAATTGAGTTTGACTTCCCTGCTCTAGAACAGTGGATGGCACTACTTTCCCGCCATCTGCTGTGTGCCACCACTCAAGCTAGATTAGCAACACCTGTGTTTTGCCCTATATAAGTGTGTGTTTTACAATCTAGTTTGTTCAGTCTTGAGCCATTATTGCCCGGTGTTGTCCTGATTCTCTTGAGAAGATAAGTTACTCTTTATTGTTGTATTTTTTGACCCTTGTGTCTGATTTGTTTTACCTGTTTACTAGAAGCCCGACTTCAGTCATTTATGTTGTACTTTGTATTATGCTAAAGATCATTTGTTTATTTTTTCTGTTTCATCTGTTGAGGAGTTAGCTCAGCTGGGAAAAGTGAACCCAGCAGGAGAAGCTTCACCACCTTCCAATGTTGAGCGTATTCTGTCTGCCTTGTCTGATCAAGCAACCACTATCCAGAAGAATGAGCAGATTCTTGCTGAAATCCTCCAGCTACTAAATCTTCGACCTCCAGCTTCCCAAGAAGGGCAACCAGTAGTCATTCCCCCAGCAGTTTTTGTTACTTCATCTGAACCCAAGTTACCAGCACCAGAGAGATTTGATGGAAACCCGGAGAGGTGTCGAGGGTTTGTCACTCAGTGCACGCTGGGCTTTCAACTGCAACCCAGCAGCTTTCCCACAGAGAACAGTAAGGTAGCATATATCATCACTTTACTTTCGGGCAAAGCTTTAAATTGGGCCACATCGTTATGGGAACAGAAATCTCCCCTTACTAACAACAGTACCAGTTTCATTTCAGAAATGAAGGTCTTCCACCATCCAGCCAGTAAAGCAGATGTGAGTTATCGCTTACTTCAACTCTCTCAGGGTGAGAGGAGTGTGGCAGAGTTTTCTATCGAGTTCAGAACCCTGGCCTCAGAGAGTGGATGGGACCAGCGAGCACTGAAAGCAACTTTTCACCATGCCTTGTCCTCTGAATTAAAGGATAAACTGGCCTTTAGAGATCCTGCACCAGATCTTGAGTCTCTCATTGATGTTGCCATTCGGGTAGACCATCGTCTAAGAGAACGACAACAGGAACGAGGTAGAGAGACCAGGTTACTTGACCCTTACATACCTTCTAGCACCATCACTCAACCCCTTCAACTCCATGATCTTGAGGAACCGATGCAATTGGGGAGAACTAGATTGACCCAGACCGAACGGGATCAGCGGATGAAGGAGCAATGCTGTCTCTACTGTGGAAAGCCAGGCCACTTCCGCTCCTCTTGCCCTGAACTGAAGGGAAAAGCAAGCTCTCGTCCAGGGAGAGGGGGACCCGGGCGAGAGTAGATGCTTCCCCGTGCTATCACTTCCAGAGTGTCCATTCAAGCCACTATCACCCAAGGCAACCAACTTCACCATCTTTGAGCCTTCATTGATTCTGGAGCTGCTGGTAATTTTATGGATGTCAACATGGCCAGTGAGCTGGGTATTAGAACCATAGTCCTCCAGAGACCCCTCACCATTACAGCACTAGACGGCAGAGCTCTTGGTTCAGGACAGGTTAGTCACTGCAGTACACCTCTCCAGTTAAAGATAGGGGCACACAGAGAGGAGATACAGTTTTTTTTTTTATCCATTCACCAGAACACCCCTTAGTACTTGGTTTCCCTTGGTTAATCCATCACACCCCTTTTATAGACTGGGCCAGATGTATTGTAAGGAGTTGGGGTTCTAACTGCTGTGTTTCTGATTTTTCCTTTTGCCATTCTCTTGAGCCACTGGAAACATTCCTTGGATCTCGGCCCGATCTCTCCAGATTACCTTCAGCCCACACTATAACCATACCTACCACAAAAGTACGGGCGACACCCAAGCTCAAGCCATTCACTATCAAGTCTCCAGCCCCCTTGCCAGAGCTACCTATAGTTTTCCCTCTATGTCTGTCTCGAGTTCCCCTAGAATACATGGATCTCAGTGAAGTCTTTAGTAAGTCTCAGGCTACTTCGTTACCCCCACATCGTCCATATGATTGTTCTATTGAGCTTGTACCTGGAGCATGCCCACCTTGAGGAAGATTGTACTCCCTCTCCATTCCTGAAAGAGCTGCCATGGAGAAATACCTGAACGAGGCCCTAGACAATGGATTCATTTGCCCTTCAACCTCACCTGCAGGAGCAGGCTTCTTTTTTGTTTCCAAGAAGGATGGGAGTCTTCAACCCTGTATTGATTATAGCAGTTAGAACCACATCACCATTAAGAATCACTACCCATTACCCCTGATGAACACTGCTTTTGAGATACTGCAGGGCGCCACTATCTTTACAAAGTTGGACCTCAGAAATGCCTACCATCTGGTCAGGATCAAAGAAGATGAGTGGAAGACCACTTTCAACAGGCCACTATGAATGTCAGGTAATGCCTTGTAAATGCCCCAGCCGTCTTCCAGGCGTTCATTAATGATGTTCTTAGAGAAATGTTAAACAGATTTTGTTTTCGTTTACTTGGATGACCTACTGATTTTTTCAAGTAACTATGAAGAGCATGTACAACATGTCCGGCAGGTTCTCTCACAGTTGTTGAGACACAGGCTGTTCGTTAAGCTGGAGAAAAGTGAATTCCATGTCTCTGAAGTGTCGTTTCTTGGGTTCATAGTATCCAAATGTAGTCTTTAGATGGACCCTGTCAAGATCAAGGCAGTACTGGATTGGCCACAACCACGTTCAGTTAAGGAGGTATGATTTTTGGGGTTTGCCAATTTTTATCTGAGATTTATTCGAGGCTTCAGCTCCATTGCAGAACCCCTCTCTGCCCTCACCAAGAAGACTGCCAAGTCATTTGTGTGGACTGAGACGGCCTGTAAGGCCTTTACCAGACTGAAGGTTCTCTTCACATCTGCCCCATTTTAGCTCTTCCGGATCCAGAGCTTCCTTTTGTAGTGGAGGTGGATGCTTCTGACATAGGCATAGACCGACAACAAGCTTCACCCATGTGCTTATCTTTCTCACAGGCTTACACCAGCACAGAGGAATTACAACATCGGGAACCGTGAGCTTTTGGCAGTCAAGGTGGCATTAGAAGAGTGGAGACACTGGTTGGAGGGATCCAAACATCCTTTTCTCATCTGGACTGTCCACAAGAACCTCACCTACATTAGAGAGGCTAAGAGGTTAAACTCCAGGCAAGCTCGCTGGGCCCTTTTCTTTAATCGTTTTGATTTTACTCTCTCCTATCGCCAAGGCTCAAGAATTATAAACCAGATGCACTGTCAAGGCAGTTCGGGTCACTAGAGAGTGAGACCACACCAGAACTCATTATACCTACCTCCAGAGTGGTTGGCACAATCCAGTGAGGAATTGAAGAGACTGTCAGGAGAGCACAGCCACAGACAATGCCAGGTAATAGCCCTCCAGGGCGTCTCTTTGTACCTAACCATCTACGCTCTGAAGTGTTGCAGTGGGCTCATGCTTCCCTCCAATCGGGTCACCCTGGGGCTACTAGAACGCACAAGCTCATCCAGAGGAAATTTTGGTGGCCGAAGCTGCAGAAGGATGTCCAAAACTTTGTTGCTGCTTGATCTGTTTGTGCACAGAACAAGGAACCAAGAACCCGACCTCAAGGCCTGCTGCTCCCACTGCCTATTCCTAAACACCCATGGACACACATATCATTGGACTTTGTTACAGGCCTACCAGAGTCCAAAGGTAATACAGTCATTCTGGTGGTGGTGGACAGATTTTCCAAGGCATGTCATTTACTCCCTTTGCCTAAACTCCCAACAGCTAGTCAGACAGCAGAGCTTCTCATGCAGAATGTGTTTAGGATCCATGGCTTTCCACAAGACATGGTCTCCGACCGGGGGCCGCAGTTCACGTCCAGGTTCTGGAAGGCATTTGGCCGGCTCATTGGGTCCTCCATTAGTCTCTCATCTGGCTTTCACCCCCGATCTAATGGTCAGACAGAGAGGGTAAACCAAGAGATTGAAAGGTCTCTGAGATGTTTGGTTTCAGACAATCACACCACTTGGACCTCTCGGTTGGTCTGGGGTGAGTTTGCACATAATACCCTTTACCACTCTTCTTTGGGAATGTCTCCTTTTGAGTGCCAGTATGGTTTCCCTCCCCTTATGTTTCCAGGACAGGAACCAGAAGTCAGTGTCCCAGCTGCTACACCACTGGTCCGCCGATGCAGACGTTCATGGCAGAGAGCTCGAGTAACCTTACTAAAAGCCACCAACAACAGCGGAGACAGACCAATAAGCGCAGAAGACCAGGGCCCACACTTCGGCCAGGTCAGAGAGTGTGGCTTTCAACCAGGGATCTTCCTCTTCGAGTAGAGTCTCGCAAGCTGACCCCGCGCTATATTGGTCCATTTAAGATCCTCAGAAAGATAAATCCTGTATCCTACCGTCTACTTCTGCCCAGGTCCATGAGGATTCACACTACCTTTCATGTCTCTAAATTAAAACCTGTTGTATGTTCCTCTCTCTCCCCAGCCAGCAAACCCATGCCAAAACCCTGGATCATTTGGGGTAGACCGGCTTTCACTGTACGCAGGCTTCTGGATTCTCGGCTGGTCAGTGGGAAGGTGCAGTACCTTGTCGACTGGGAGGGCTATGGCCCAGAGGAACGTTCATGGGTGCCGGCTAAAGATATTCTGGATTCAGTACTGATTGCTGACTTTAAACTTGCCCAACGACAGTTCTAGAGGAACGTCAGGAGCCGTTCTTAGAGGAGAGGCTCCTGTAAGAATTCATGAAGCTGCATTCCTCCTCCTAACCAGAAGGAGGTGCTACTGACTTTTCACACACCAGTATCCTATTTCTATGCATCCTCCAGAACAGTGGATGGCACCACTTTCCCGCCATCTGCTGTGTGCCACCACTCAAGCTAGATTAGCAACACCTGTGTTTTGCCCTATATAAGTGTGTGTGTTACAAGCTAGTTTGTTCAGTCTTGAGCTATTATTGCCCGGTGTCCTGATTCTCTTGAGAAGATAAGTTACTCTGGTAACACTTTATAATAACTACACACTATGAATCATTTACTAAGCATTAGCATCTAGTGAATTCATTATTTGTTAAGCATTAACTCTACATTAATAAGAGTTAGTAAGCAGTTTATAACTGCAGCTACAAATGCTGTATTCTTGACTTACAACCACATTTGTAATGTGCTTTATAATTGTACTTTCATACTTTACTAATTATTTATTTTTCATTACTAAATTAAATATTGCATTATTAACAAACCAGTTGTATTTATGAGTAGTTGGAGGTTTTTAAGATCATTCAGAATGAGTTAGTAAATGATTAATAAACTATTGAAATCAACGTTTATATATCTTATTATTCAGGCATTTAGTAATGGTTACTATATATGTTAATAAATGATTTATTAACTCAACTCCATCCAGTTTTGTGACCTAATCTAAAGTGAGGACTATTTATGCTTTATAAATCCTTTATAAATGGCATATAAAGGCTCAGTATCAAATGAACAATAATCTTTACAATCTTATCTAAAAAGTAAAATTACTGTAAAGTTTAAACATTGCGGAATAACGGGAGTGTCAAAATATAACAAAATTGGATAAAAAACAACAATATAATAATTTAACAATATATTAGGATGCAATGTTTAAACTGTACAGTAATTTTATTTTAGATAAGGTTGCAAAGATTTATTTTTCATTTGATACGGTTTGATTTGTATATCTTTAAACGAATAGGATTGAATAATGTCGTTTATGTTCTTTTTTCCTGTTTAGAATTTAACTGAGCCTTTAATTGTCATTTATAAGGGATTTATAAAGCATAAATAGTCCTCACTTTAGATTAGGTCACAAAACTGGATGAAGTTGAGTTAATAAAGCATTTATTAACATATAAATGAACTATTACTATATGGCTGAATAATAAGAATTAAAAATTTAAATTTTAATAGATTATTAATCATTTACTAACTCATTCTAACTGATCTTAAAAAAACAACTAACTATGCTTAAATAAATGGTTTGTAAATAATGCAATACTTAATTTAGTAATGAAAAATAAATCATTAGTAAAGTATGAAAGTACAGCTATGTAGCACATTATAAATGTGGTTGTAAGTCAAGAATACAGCATTTGTAGCTGCAGTTATAAACTGCTTACTAACGCTTATTAATGTAGAGTTAGTGCTTAACAAATAATGAATTCACTATTTGCTAATGCTTAGTAAATGGTTCATAGTGTGTAGTTATTATAAAGTTTTACCGTTACGCTTTATTGTTGTATTTTTTGACCCTTGTGTCTGATTTGTTTTGCCTGTTTACTAGAAGCCTGGCTTCAGTCATTTATGTTGTACTGAGTATTATGCTTTTCAAGTAAAGATCATTTGTTTATTTTTTCCATTTTATCTGTTGAGGAGTTAGCTCAGCTGGGAAAAGCCCCAGCTTTGAGTCCAAGTGACCCAGGTACAATCCTTACCCAAACCAACATATTACAATTTGGGAGTGCTTTCATTAGATCAAGAGAAAGCATTCTATAGGGTTAACCATACTTATCTTTTTGAGGTCTTGAAAAGCTTTGGGTTTGGAAGTGATTTTATATCATATATTAAGTTATTATATTCTGAAGTTTTTGTAATTGTGAAAGCCGGTGGAGGATTGAGTGCACTTATACCTGTATTAAAAGGTATTAAGCAAGGTTGTCCACTTTCTGGACAACTATACAGTCTTGTTATCGAACATTTATTGTGTAGGTTAAGTAGAGATCTAAGTGGAATTCATTGTAATGATGCTATGAATGATATTTTTAATATCAGCTTATGCTGATGATGCCACTGTTTTTATTTCAGAACGATATACAAATTTTAACTGAAGCTATTGGGAAATATGAGAAGGCATCATCAGCAAGAGTGAATTGGGGCAAAAGTGAGGCTTTTTTTATTGGTCAATGAAAAAGTGGACTTCCAAATTTACCTGGTGGTTTGTTGTGGAAAAGAGAAGGGTTGAAAATACTAGTGCTGCGTCCCAATTCGCATACTTATACTACGACCTAAAAGTATGTACTTTTTTTGTGGATGAAAAATATATACTTTTGAGTGAGTAACAGAAAAGTATACTACTTTCTCATTACACAGATCGTTGTGTTGCTTATTTAAGAGCCCTGTCAATCATCCACATTTCTGTCGTATTAATTTCCTACCTTATTGGAGAAGCAGCAGCAGGATAATCTCCCATTCACGATTCTTTCATGCAGAGAAATCTCCTCAGGTCTTGGATAATTCTGCATTCAGACGGTAATGTCCAAACAGGTCTTTTATATAAGTTCAGTATTGTTGTTGCAGATGAAATATAACACAGACAACGGTATTTAAATATTGTCCAGTGGGCTAGATATTGATTAACAGTCATACAAACATCTTTACCGAAGCCTCTCTGCTTGACGGTTGGTCTCGCGCGTCCATCATGTTTGTAGTTTGTTTACACTTTTCACCCTCGTTTTGTAGTTCTAATCGAATTCACGTCCAACGCGCAATGTACTGTGGGCAATATCAGCGGTTAGAGTATGGACGCTTCTACACTTAAAATTTTGCCCGGAAATAGTAAACCATCCGGGAGTTTTTGGCATACTCTTTTCTTTTTCTAAGATCTGTGCTTTCAGAATCCAAGCAGCACAGCGATTTCTGTATCAAAAGAACTTGACTTGGACTAAGATGGCTAAAGTGATTTTACAAAAGACAGGTGGTCTTCAATTGGATAGACATTTGTTTTTAATGGAACTAAAGACTGTAAACCTGTCTGGGATTACATCTTTTTACCGCACAATGTTGCATTACTGGAGAACTGTTTTAAGAATGGAAAGAGATGTGGACGAACCTGGGACATGGATTGAAGAAGAGCCATTGTTTTTTAATCCAGTGATCCAGACAAGACTTTTATCATCCATGAGTGTGCGTGTATGTTAACAAAGACGTGGTATTGTGAAGCTTGGGGAATTGTTAAAAAATAACCACTGGGATTCAGCAGAAACCATGAAAGAAGTGACAGGTTTCAAGTCCTCACGCTTGACTAAAAAGATAATAGAAGAAATTGTTAATAGATTACCAAGCAGTTATAGAAGAAGCATTGATCACGGGATTTCATCAGAAGTGAGGAATGAAGTGTATTTTTCAAGAATACGAGTTGCTGCTTGTAGGTAGTGAAAGACAAGATGAGGAATCAGCTGGTTCAATATTATCATCTGAAACGCCACGTTTGGATTGGTTTGAAAGCGCATCAATAAAAGCCATATACAATGTAACAACTAAGGTGTTACATTAGAAGTCTCTCAGAAAACGGAAGATATCGAAGTGGACAGATTTGTTAAAACAAGATTTTCTGGTGAGAGATCGATGGAGAACATTTTATAAACCACCTTTAGAAAAACGAACTGCAGATCTTCAATGGAAAATAGTACACGGTGCAATAGCGACTGACAAACATGTTGCACACCTGAATCCAGCTGTAAGGGGAGGATGTAGGTTTTGTGGGGAAGAAGAAAACTTAGAGCATTTGTTTTTAAAATGTAAAAGATTGGAAGGTCTCTTTGAGGTTCTTAAAAAAATATTTCAAGATTTTGGTGAGTTTTTCTCAAAAGAAATTTTTATAGGTGGTGTAAAATATAATTATTCAGAAAGAAGAACAATATGTCTGTTGAATTATCTGATTGGGTGTGAGGGAGCCGTAGGTGATGACATGGAGGCAGAATGAATCCAAATGCTGGAGGTTTATTAAACAAACAGCTTATATCAAACAAAGGCAGAATCGTAGTCATAAACCAGGCAAAGTCAAGCAAACAAAGAGGCAGTCCGAGAAAGCAAACAAAGCAGAGTCCAAAATCCAAAAAGCAGTAGTCAAAAAGCCAGGCAAAAAAGGTCATAACACAATAGCAAACACAGCAGTAGGAAAACTCTTGGTAAGGCAGTGGAACTGGCAATACTTCGCAAAGAACAGACATAAACAGTGTGCTTATATATGGTGGCTACCAGGAAGTACCACCGAGGAAGTACCCAGTCAATATTCGGGAGAGAGCTCCCTCTGGTGGGCGGATGAATGGTAATCTGCCACATTCATTACAGAATCCCCCCCCCCCTCTACGAACACCTCCTGGTGTTCTTCTCATAGGTCTACCCCTAGGATATGGTGCAGGGCGATCAGGATGTCGTTGGTGAAAGTCTTGTATCAGTGATGGGTCCAGTATATCCTTGGAGACCACCCAAGATCTCTCCTCAGGTCCATAGCCCTCCCAGTCCACCAGATTTTGCAACTGGCCCCTTCTAGTCCAGGATCTCATTCACTGAGTAAGCAGGTGTGCCATCAATCTCCAAAGGTGGAGGTGGCTCAGGACTCGTGGGGCTGGGGTCAGATGCAGGGTGGACCGGTTTCAGGAGGGAGACATGAAATAAAGGAGACATGCAATATAGAGCAGGAAGCTCTAAAGGGTATGTAACTTCAATAATTTGTTTAAGAATTCTAAAAGGTCCAACATACCTTGGAGTGAGCTTCCTGCATGATAGGCGTAGACGGAGGTCTCGGGTGGCCAGCCAGACCCTCTGGCCAGGTTGATAGTTGGGGTGGGGACGTCTCCTGCGATCTGCTTGAATCCGCTGAGCATGGATTGCTCTCTGAAGCCTCACATTAGAACTGTCCCACACCTGTTCGCTACGCTTAATCCAGTCATCCACTGATGGCACCATTGAAGGTTCTCCTGACCATGGGAACATGGGGGGTTGGTAGCCTAATACACACTGAAAAGGGGCAAGACCTGTGGATGAGTGGGTGAGGAAATTCTGAGCATATTCTGCCCAAGGGAGGAATTCACTCCATTTATTCTGTTCTCTGCTACAGTAAGACCTGAGGTAACGACCTATTTTCCGATTGGCTCTTTCTTCTTGACCGTTTGACTCTGGATGGTAGCCTGAAGTTAAACTGACATTAATGTCCAGGTGTTTACAAAAGGCTCGCCACACCTTTGAAGTGAATTGACGACCCCGGTCTGATACTATGTCTTCCGGGATTCCAAAGATTCGGAAAACATGTTAAAAGAGTTCTATCGCTGTTTCCATGGCAGTGGCTAGTCCTTTCAATGGAATCAATCTGCATGCCTTTGAGAATCGGTCTACAATTACCAGGATAGTTGAGAAACCATTGGATAGGGGTAAGTCTGTAATAAAGTCAATAGACAGATGTGACCAGGGGCGGTGTGGAATGGGCAGCGGTTGTAGTAGGCCAGTGGGAAGTTCACGAAGGGTTTTGGTTTGGGCACAAATAGTACAAGATTTGACAAAGTTGGTAACGTCCTGGTTCATGGAAGGCCACCAGAATGCATTCCTTACTAGAGTCAAGGTTCGATGAATTCCTGGGTGGCCTGAGCCTAGTGATGTATATACCCATTGGAGAGTGCGATTCCTGAGGTTCTGAGGAACATATTGACGGTTAGGTTGGCATTCAGATGGGGTTGGTTCATTTTGTTGTGCTCGCTGTATTTCTTCCATGAGGTCCCAACTGATTTGAGCAATAACTACCATAGATGGAAGGATGGGAACATTTGGTTGATTGGTTGAGTCAGTCTCATATCTGCGAGAGATGTTACATCTGCTTTGAGATTTTTACTGCCTGGTCGGTAAGTGACTGAAAAATTAAAGCGTGTAAAAAACAATGACCAACGGGCCTTCCTGGGGTTAATTCTTTTGGCTCCCTTGATATACTCCAGATTCTTATGATAAGTAATAATCTGGAATGGGTGGACGGCTCCCTCAAGCCAGTGGCGCCACTCTTCCAATGCTGCCTTCAATGAAAGAAGCTCTTTGTTACCCACATCATTATTCTTTTCTGCTGTTGTCAGTTTTCGTGAGAAGAATGCGCATGGGTGTAGTTTGCCAGGACTGCCATGTCGTTGAGAGAGTATGACCCCTATTCCACAGTCAGAAGCGTCCACTTCTACCACAAAGGGTAATTCGGGGTCAGGATGTTTTAGGATGGGTGCTGTGGTAAAACTAGTTTTAAGGTTTTCAAAAGCCTTGACGGTGGATGGATTCCACACAAGTTTACTAGGTTTGCCTTTAGGAGGGAAGTAAGGGGGGCGGCGATGGAACTGTAGCTTCGAATGAACTGGCGATAAAAGTTGGCGAATCCAAGAAATCCTTGGAGTTCCTTTACTGTCTTTGGAAGAGGCCATTCTATGACGGCTAGAATTTTCGATGTGTCTATCTCCACTCCCTTATGACTAACAATGTACCCCCGAAATGATGTTTTGTTGACGTGGAACTCACATTTCTCAAGCTTGGCTTAGAGTTGGTGACGTTGTAGATGTGTGAGGATCGTTTTGACATCTTTGATGTGTTGATCCAGATTGGAAGAGTATATCAGGATGTCATCAATATAGGTGATGACTCATTTAGTCAATAGATCATGAAAAATCTTATTAATAAATGATAGGAATACAGCTGGTGAGTTGGCTAGTCCATATGGCATAACAAGATATTCGTAGTGCCCCCTAGTGGTCAGGAAGGCTGTTTTCCACTCATCCCCTTGTCGAATTCGAATTAAGTTATATGCACTCTTGAGGTCAAGCTTGGAGTAGATATGAGCCTCCCTTAGCTGTTCCAATGCAGATGGAACTAAGGGTAGTGGATATCTGTACTTAACCGTGACACTGTTTAGGCCCCGATAATCAATGCAAGGTCATAGCCCACCATCCTTCTTTTCTACAAAGAAGAATCCAGCAGCCGCTGTTGATGTAGAGGGTCGAATATAACCAGACGCGAGAGCCTCCTCTATATAGTTTTCCATGGCTTGGGTCTCAGGACGAGAGAGAGGGTACACTTTGCTCTTAGAAGGTGAGATGTTAGGCAATAGTTCAATAGCACAATCCCCGGGTCGATGAGGGGGAAGTTGTGTGGCTTTGGATTTGCTGAAGACATCTGTGAATTGGTGATAGATGGCTGGAAGAGTTGAACATACTTCAGTTTCAGGGCTTTCAATGCTGGTGGAAAGGCAGGGAAATGACAGTGTTTTTGTTAGGCAATTGTTAACACAATAAGTTGACCACTGAGTGAGCTCACCGTGGTTCCACGAAATGGCAGGATCATGAACGGCCAACCAAGGATGGCCCAAGATAATTCGGTACTTGCATGAAAGGACCACATAGAAGGTGATGATTTCTTTGTGAAATAGTCCAATATGGAGAGACACTGGTGCAGTGGTAGCAGTAATTCCAGAACCAATAGGGCCATTGTCTATTGTGGTTATGTTGATTACTGGGACACAGGGAGTTGTAGGAATCTTGAGTTTATCCGTGAGTTCTACAGAGTCTACTAATGCTGAAATACATTGAACAGCAGTATCAAATTGAATTCTGCATTCCAAAAGAAAATTACGGCGATGGGAAATTTCAATAGTACTTACATTATATTGAGAAGCATGGCTCTTATTGGTCTTGAGAGGGCATGCTGCATTTTGGTGATTTTCACTTCCACAATAGTAGCATAGATTCTCCCACTGTCGTCGTTCTCTTTCGTTGGAGGAAAGGCGGGTAGAGGCGATCTGCATGGGTTCTGGGGCATCATGACTTATCATGGCAGGTTCAGATTTGATTGGCAAAACCCGGCGTGAGCGTGGTGTGTTGGGTATCAAGTTGTCTATTTTAATGGCTAGAGTGATGAAGTCATTAAAAGACAAATCAACTGCTTTGCATGCTAATTCAGCTTGCAATTGTGCATTCAATCCTCGTTTAAATACAGCCTTGAGAGCAACATCATTCCAACCGCTTTGTGCAGCTAGTGTTCGAAAGTCAATAGCATAATCTGCAGCAGTGCGATTTCCCTGTTTGAGATCTAGTAATTGTTCAGAGATGTCTTGTCCTCTTTCAGGATAACCAAAAACTTCACAGAGTTGGGAAATAAAATGGTCAAACAAAGACTGTACAAGTAAATCACTCCCAAACGGCTGATGCCCAGTCTAAAGCTCATCCGGTTAATAATGATATCATTACAGCACATTTCTTGGTATCATGAGTATATGATTTAGGCTGACTAGTGAAATAGACTTTACATTGACGAATGAAAACACGACAAAGTTCTGGTGAACCATCAAATTTATCAGGTAATCCCAGTCTTACCGGTGAGCTTTGAGGAGCAGGGAGAGAATAAATGTTCTGGGTGAGAAGATCGTTGGCGTCCCTTAGATGCATCAGCTGTTCTTGATATCCAGATAGCATTTCGCTTTGATAGTTGAAAGCTGCTTGTAACTGAGAAACCTCCGCTAGATTGATGTTAGGCGAAGTATTCTGTGAGGGAGCCGTAGGTGAAGACATGGAGGCAGAATGAATCCAAATGCTGGAGGTTTATTAAACAAACAGCTTATATCAAACAAAGGCAGAATCGTAGTCATAAACCAGGCAAAGTCAAGCAAACAAAGAGGCAGTCCGAGAAAGCAAACAAAGCAGAGTCCAAAATCCAAAAAAAATGTCATAACACAATGGCAAACACAGCAGTAGGAAAACGCTTGGTAATGCAGTGGAACTGGCAATACTTCGCAAAGAACAGACATAAACAGTGTACTTATATATGGTGGCTACCAGGAAGTACCACCGAGGAAGTACCCAGTCAATATTCGGGAGAGAGCTCCCTCTGGTGGGCGGATGAATGGTAATCTGCCACATTCGTTACATTGGGACAGCAAAAATGGCAATGTGGATGACAAGGAAAAATCATGGTCAACATTCCTGTAATCGTAATGCTGAAGTGATGTTCATGAAATTGGTAGCTAATAGACTTAAAATTGAATTTGCATATTACAGACTTGTAAATAATGAAATGTTTTTCAGCGAATTGTGGTGTGTTAAAGATGTTTTGTGTACTGTTTATGAGGGGATTTTGTTTCTGAATTGGTAAATTGTATGCTTATAATGTGAGTTGTTAATGTAAGGAATGAAATAAAGGTTTTGTCAAACCTCTCTCTCTCCCCCTCTCTCTCTCTCAATTCAATTCAATAATTGCTTTATTGGCATGACAAATGTTACAAATGTATTGCCAAAGCAGTTCTAAAGTTTACATAAAAAGTAACATGCATAATAATAACAAACAGTAAACACAGTAAATAGTAGTAGTAGTAGTAGTAAAAAAAAAAAGAAAGATGATATTTAATAATTAAATAAAATATCAACAATACATCATATTATTAAATATATCAGCATTCAGAATGAACAAAGCTGTTGTTGTGTTTTTGAAGGAAGAGTCTATGGTTAATCACTTAGTTGAGGCCGGACTGTCTGTTGGCGACACTTTTTTACCTGTGTTACCACTGTCGAGCCCTTCAAAAAAGGTAACTCTCTCCAATGTGCCTCCATTCATCTCGAATAAATCACTCGAGCGGTTACTTAGCCGCTATGGCAAAATTGTAATGCCAATCAAAATCATCCCACTTGGGGTAAAAAATCCAGAATTAAAGCATATTATGACTTTTAGACGCCAAACTGCTATCATTTTGAATGCTTAATTCCAACACTTGGACATCTCTGCGAAGTTGACTCTGGCTGGTAAGGATTACACAATTTTTATCAGCACAGAGTCAATGAAATGCTTCTCTTGTGGGGTTTACGGCCACACAAAATTGAGATGTACGAATAATAAGATGACAAACCAAAATGTAAATGTAAATGAGACTGAGCCGACCACAATCACGGAGCAAGTTGGCACGAAAAATGAAAACCAGCATGACAGTTATGAAACTGACGAGAGGGCTGAATCAGATTCATTGTTAAAAGACAATGAAAATCCCACAGTGGATACAGCGAATGAGAATGCAGGAGAGTGTTCGCAGAACACTGACGTATGCGTTGAAGTGCGCAGTGTGGCGAGCGGTGGAACCGCTGCTGCTGGAAACAGTGACTCGGAGCACCCCGCAGAGCCGAATGGGCTCGGGGGAGACGGAGAGCCTCGCGACTCGCGAGAGACTGAAGGCCTGGTACTGGCTGAAGCTGATCAACTGTCCGAGGGTGGTGAGGCTCTGTCTATTGACATTAATTACGATAGTGAGGGATCTTATGTAATGGATCTTGTTGATGACAGTTCAAAAGAAAGTCGTGTTGGAAAAAAACACAATTCGCAAATAAAGCCATCTTATTACACAGTACAAGAACTTAACAATTTTCTTGATGATACCTTTAATCAAAGAAGGCCAAAACTAGAGAAGTATTTCCCAGATTTACAACTGTTTGTGGAATCCTGTGCTGTTGCCATGAGAAAAGCATCATTGGATGAGCTTAATAAACTTACAAGATTTAGATTAAGGAAACATGTCACTACTGTTAGAAAAATGATTGATAATTTCGATCGAGAAAAAAACAAACAGGACTAATGTGTAAGATCATATATTTTATTTTTTGCATTCTTTAATGTTAACGGTTGTCGGAGCACTAAGAAGAGAGTTGCTTTATTTCATTATCTGTGGCTCAAAAAGGCTGATGTTATTTTCTTGCAAGAAACGCATACAGACCAGCAAAATCAAGCACAGTGGCATAGTGGATGGAAAGGAAATGTTTTACTAAGCCATGGCTCAAACCTTAGTGCTGGTGTTGCATTTCTTTTTTCACCACATATCAGTATGCAATCAAATGCAATAGAAATAATACCCGGTCGGACATTGAGAACTGATATTGGTATAGGGGATGCCTATTTCTCGTTTATTAATGTATATTCACCAACTGTTGGACATGATCGTGTTTCTTTTTTCAAAAAACTATATTACAGTGTCCTCGGGGGAATATAATTGTACTTGGAGGGGATTTTAATTGCACTATCGATTTACATCTGGACAGGAATCACAATGAACCTCACAATTCTTCTGCTAAAAGTTTAAAAAAATTAATTTATGAACATAAGTTAGTTGATGTGTGGAGGGAAGCTTTTCCCGGATAGAGTCAGGCGTGATAACTGATCAACGGGAGATTCAATCGTATACCCTTTCATTTTATGAGGATTATTATTGGTCAGAATTATGTGACGACACAGCAGCCAATTCATTGTTAAAGGAGGTATCTAAATTATCAGAAGAAGGAAAAAACGACTTGGACAAGCCTTTGACTTTTGGAGAGCTTTAACAAGCTGTCCAAGAAATGTGTTCAGGGAAGTCACCTGGTCTGGATGGACTCACAGCGGAATTTTTTAAGACGTTTTGGGAACTATTGGGTCAGGACATGTATGAAGTTTTTCTTGAATGCATTCATCAAGGCGCCCTTCCTCTGAGCAGTAGAAGGGCAATTCTGACTTTGATCCCTAAAAAGGGAGACCTGGGATGTTTAAAGAACTGGCGGCCAGTATCACTAATATGTGTAGATTTTAAAATATTATCTAAATCTCTGACCAACAGACTTAAGCAATATATGGCCTCAGTTATTCACACGGACCAAAATTTTGTGTTCCGAAAAGGACAATTTTTGATAATCTCTTTTTGATGACAGATATGATTACTGTGGCCAAAAGGCACAACATGGACATTGGGTTCCTTTCCTTGGATCAAGAAAAAGCTTTTGATAGAGCTGATCACCAGTAATTATTTAAGACACTAGAAGCTTTTGGTTTTGGCCCTTATTTTGTGTCTCTCGTTAAGATGTTGTACAATGAAATTTTTAGCATGCTGAAGATAAATGGTTCATTAACTAGGCCCTTTCCTGTAACCAGAGGAATAAGGCAAGGGTGTCCTCTTTCTGGCCTTTTATATGCGATTTCTATTGAACCTTTATTAGTATCACTCAGGAGGCAACTAAGCGATTATGATATTCCTAATAACCCTTCTGTAGATTCAGTTAAACTTACAGCTTATGCTGATGATGTAACAATAGTTATAAAAGATTCAAAAGATGTTTCGATTTTAACTTCCTCTCTAAATAAATATCAGCAAGCCTCATCAGCATGTATTAATTGGGAGAAATGTGCATCCTTATTGTTGGGTGACTGGCAGGATGTAGGACCTCCTAGTTTACCTCAGCAATGTAGCTGGGCCAGAGATGGGTTCAGAATCCTTGGAATATATTTTGAGACAAATGAATATACAAAACAGAACTGGCAAGGGCTAGCAGACAAGGTGATTTTAAGGATTCTTAAGTGGCGATGGATTCTTCCACACCTCTTTTAGGGGGAGATGTTTGGTCATTAATAATTTAGCAGTTTCTATGCTATGGCACAAATTTACTGTTTTAGATCCGCCAAAAGAATTACTTTCTGGAGTACAAAAAGCATTTGTTAATTTTTTTGGGATGGCTACCATTGGCTTCCTCCAGGTGTCCTTTACCTACCTGTGGCAGAGGGTGGTCAAGGGCTTATACACCTAGGTTTTGGCAATGAGGCTACAGTCACTGCAAAAACTTTTGTACAATTCTGAACCTGCGCCTTGGGTTGTATTTGGATCATATATACTGAAGAAAATTAATGGGTTTGGTCTAGAAAAACAGTTGTTTTTAATGCAGAAGAATCTCCTGGAGAAAGTGCAATCATTGCCTTTTAGGTTTTATTTGGGATTGATTAAGTTCTGGAGTTGTTTTAAAATTATGAGACATTAAGTTGACCATTATGGTGTTTTGGAACGTCTTTTTTTCAGTTTACTTTTTGAGTTAGACAATGTGCCATCTTCTTTAGTTACTAAATGTCTGAATGCTGGCTTAACAAAAGTCATCGATTTGATTGATCTAAGTGGTAGACAGTGGAAACCTGCACATGTAGTTGGCAATCAAACTGGGATAAATTCATTAAGAATTGTAGAAGGTCTAATGAAGAACGTTAAGGCAGCTTTTCCACAGAGTTTTACTGATTTTATTAATAATGTTCTACGGTGTGGATTTATCCCTCAGCCTTTTCCTGTACTTAAAGTTATTTTTAAAGATTGGGAATCTGATGAGAACAACATGACAAAATTGTTGAAAGGGTATGGTGCAATGGATTTTAATGGCATTGAGAAAAAGGTGTTATACCATATGTGTGTGAAAGCTTCACAAATGGGTCAGTTGTTGCTAAATGGAGGTCTTGGCTTTTTGTTTCCACTGATATCCATCCGTCTTGGAGGTTATTTTATAAGCCTCCTACCTCCAAAAGATGTGGGGACATTCAGTGGAGGGTACTACATTGTATTATAGCCTCAAATTCTTTTGTGTCCAAGATTAATGACACTGTTGTACCAGTATGTCCTTTTTGTAACATTCTTGACAATGTCTTTCATATGTTCTGTGAGTGTGTCAGACTTAAACCATTGCTTGGATTATTAGGGAATATGAGTGTAAGATTAGGCTTTATTTTTTCTAATAGTCTATTCATTTTTGGTTGCAGATATAAGAAGTCTCGTCAACAACAATGCACACTTATCAATTTCTTAATTGGACAAGCTAAACTTGTAATTTTAAAATCGCATCAATGTAAAAATTCCGGTGAAAATGTAAACATAATTTCTTTGTTTAAATCTTTAGTTGAGTCACGAGTGGTGATTGAATATACATATTACAAGCATGTCAATAATATTCTGTATTTTGAATGAAAATGGGGTATTGAAGGGGTCTTGGTGACTGTGTGCGATTCAGGAAAATTAGTGTTTAATTGGTAAATGTTTGTTAAAAAAAAAAAAAAAAGGTGATGTTTTTTAACTTTTTGGATGGTGTATTCAAAGAATTTTAAATGTTAATTAAGGGTGTTATGAAAGTCAAAGTCTCTCTCTCTCTCTCTCTCTCTCTCTCTCTCTCTCTCTCTCTCTCTCTCTCTTCGGTATCATGTTGTATAATATATTGGTGGCTGCACCATTATTTATTTAACCATAAAACCATTTACCATAAGGAAAGTTAAAGATGTGTTGCTGTATATTAGTTTTTTTTTTCATCTAAAAACAAGCATTAAATATTTAGTTCAGTGTGTTTCTTTGAAAATAATTAATTCTAAAAGTCTGTTTAAAGCTGAAAATTTAAAGACATTTTAAGGACTGAGCGTCTAGATTTTTGTTTTGTGTAAAACCATTTCAGATTTACCAATAATGCCCAACACAAACCCTCTTTTGGCATGGAAAAGACGTTTTTAGAGATATTGTAGCATTTTAATAAACTTATTGATGTGTTTTATTGTAATATTATCATAGTACAAACTATTCAGCCTGTTTTCTAGTCCTTTTATCAATAAGCCAATTAACCAACTAGGGAATGAAAATCTAAATATTTTGTGATTTTTTTTTAATAACAGGCAACTGATGATTGTAGCTAGACATGTTACACAAGTAACGTGAATGTTTGTTTGTTTTTCAGGAGGATCATTTAACAAATGAGGATGAATGTGCAAAACATGGGCCCTGAATCAATCTTAAATCATTTTAAGACTATTACAGTATTGGGCATTTGTCCAAATGTTTCTCTATCAATACTGAACTGCTTTCTGAGTAAGAAAATGATTCTTTAATTATTAAGAATAGGAAAAAGCTATTATTCATTAAGGAAAGTACATGTTTGCAACCATTTCACTTATTAAGTTTATTTCCTCAACAATGGATTTATTATTTATTATTATTTAAATCTTCTCATACTGGCCCTGTTTAGAAAGAAAGTTAAGTGAAAACTCTGAGTATGTTAACCCTGAAATTGGTTTTACGTTTCAAAATGGCAGGTTTGTCAAACTGGTGGAAGCAGGGTAAGTCAAGCCTGTTTCTGAAAGAGAGGTAACTTTAACTTAGTCAGTTACCGTGGTAACTTACTCTGTGAACCTAACCTGGTCAGGAGCAGGTTTATCCTCTAAACTGAAGTTTCTGTCAATATCCTCCCCTTTTTTTGAAAGACGAAGCGGTATTTCTCGCCTTAGCCTTACGTTTCCACCCACCTATTTTTATGCGCATAAAAGAAATAAAACACATTTAAAAAAAAATTAGTTGATGGAAACGCCAAGATGTGCATAACTTTTAAATCTTAAACTGATTAACGTGTGTTAAAGTGGGCACCTTAAATTAAACTTTCCACTGAACATTAAGCTAAGGTTATCTGCATTCTTGTTTAGTCAAATTTGACTTATGAAACTATGCAGTAGCCTATTTTATGTAATTAAGTTAAATAATATTTTAAGTAATTTAATGCAATTACATCTGAAATAACTTTAAAATTACAGCCAATTCCCCACTTTTTCATGTGAAAAATCAAGCGTCTCACATTAAATTACTTTTTTATTATACTTAAATATTTAAATACTTAAAATGTAAACTTTGCATTAACTTGAGCAGATGATTTCCCATGCTAACTGTCTCTGTTTCACTGATGCAGTGGTGATGCTTTTTTAAATATATGCTCATATTTGCTATAACTTTGCATGAGCACATCAAGTTCAGCTGGAGACAGAAATGCTGATCTCTTTTTTCAGATGATGCCATGGTGACTCGTAATATCTGCACTCCATTGATGATGCCTTTTTATAGTCGCGGTGTGCGCGCTTAAAGCTGCGGTCACACTGGACTTTTCTCCCCATAGAATTCCATTCATACGCACACGAATGCGTCAGACCAGAAACGCTGGGTCAGGCTTCAAGTTTCGCAGGTTGCTGCAGTGCAAAGTTCAAGCTTGGTGAACTCTGAACTGCGAAATCGCATTACTTGTTTGCGTGAGACCAATCCAGGATCAAAACATGACCTCTCTAAACAGAAATTTAAAACATGGAGCAATTGCTTGCTTTTTTTGAAGCCTAATCATCTTGTTTAATCCTGCCCCTTTTCGCAGCGCCATACGACAAAATTCCGCAAGCTCAAACTCTGGTGTGTGACCGCAGCTTTACTCTGAGTCAGTCTACTCAAAGTTGATTGACCTAACTCAGATCAGCTGTTCTGAAACCCAAAACTGAGTTTTTAATCTCTTGGTAAGTCAACTCAGAGTTCAAGTTTAAACCCTGAGTTGGTTGAACCTCCTTACTGAAACAGGCCCACTATCTGGTATACCTGCACTACCTTTTAATTAATGTTACAAATTATTTCATAACCTAATAATACTGAATTAAAATGCAGTCTTCTTGGAGTTATTCTTGCAATAGTAAATTTTTATAATGCTTTTGTTTGATTAATAAGAGTCACAAACAACATTGTTTCTATTTCATTTCATTTGAATATTAAATTAGACAAAGGTTTTATGATTATATAAGAAATACCCTGAGAACTGAGCAGTAGAATGTAAATAATATGAATGTGTTTGTGAAACAGCTATCCACTGTAAACAACCAGTTTTATTAATTACTTATACTTCAGGAGACTAAAAAAATAAAAATAAATTTGACAAAAAAATGTTTAGCACCCGTGTAAACATCTGAAATCTTTATTTGACAAATGCTGACAAGTACATACCAACTTCATCTGCAGTAAAGACAGCAACACAAAACAAAATGTCTTCAGCATGTCTGCAGAATCCTCAGTACATTTTAGAGTTTCCAAATAGTTGTACAATGCCTCTCTTCATCTGCACTTTCATTCTCAGTTTCATTTTGTATAAGCACTCCTCTTTATAGACCGCTGTTCTTATAAATGACTCCATCTCTGATGTCAAATCTAAAAATCAAAGGGCACAAACAAATGGACAAAAACATCAATAATGTAAAAAAAAATCCACAATAATATCAAGAAATCAGTGTAATGCTTACTGTAATTTATTTTTCTACATATATTTATTTAAAAAAATTGTTAATATGGATGTTGCCAACATTCATATGATAACCTGAAGTTAACAAATTACAGTGTCAAATCAGTGATGACCTGAGGTCAACATATTATCAAGAAACATAAATCAGTGATGACCAGAGTTTAACATATTAACATGTATCTATAAATCAGCGATGATGACCTGAGGCAAACATATATTAATGAATCAGCGATGATGACCTGAGGTCAACATATTATTGATTTTAATAAATCAGCGATGATGACCTGAGGTCAACATTGTAATGATACTAATAAATCAGCAATGATGACCTGAGGTCAACATATTAAGGACATTAATAAATCAGCGATGATGACCTGAGGTCAACATATTAATGATGTTAATAAATCAGCAATGATGACCTGAGGTCAACATATTAATGATGTTATTACATCAGCAATGATGACCTGAGGTCAATATATTAATGATATTAATAAATCAGCGATGATAACCTAAAGGTAAACATAATAATTATATTATTAAATCAGCAATGATGACCTGAGGTCAACATATCAAAATTAATAAATAAGTGATGATGATCTGAGGTCAACAAATTAATGATATTAATAAATCAGAGATGATGACCTGAGGTCAACATATTAATAATATTAATAAATCAGTGATGATGACCTAAAGGTAAACATAATAATTATTTTAATAAATCAGCAATGATGACCTGAGGTCAACATATTAAAATTAATAAATAAGTGATGATGACCTGAGGTCAACATATTAATGACATTAACAAATCAGAGATGATGCCCTGAGGTCAACATAATAATTATATTAATAAATCAGCAATGATGACCTGAGGTCAACATATTAATGATATTATTGAATCAGCGATGATGACCTAAAGGTAAACATAATAATTATATTAATAAATCAGCAATGATGACCTGAGGTCAAAATATTAATGATGTTATTACATCAGCGATGATGACCTGAGGTCTACATATTAATGATATTAATAAATCAATGATGATGACCTAAAGGTAAACATAATAATTATATTAATAAATCAGCAATGATGACCTGAGGTCAACATATTAATGATGTTATTACATCAGCGATGATGACCTGAGGTCAATATATTAATGATATTAATAAATCAGCGATGATGACCTAAAGGTAAACATAATAATTATATTATTAAATCAGCAATGATGACCTGAGGTCAACATATCAAAATTAATAAATAAGTGATGATGATCTGAGGTCAACAAATTAATGATATTAATAAATCAGAGATGATGACCTGAGGTCAACATATTAATAATATTAATAAATCAGTGATGATGACCTAAAGGTAAACATAATAATTATTTTAATAAATCAGCAATGATGACCTGAGGTCAACATATTAAAATTAATAAATAAGTGATGATGACCTGAGGTCAACATATTAATGACATTAACAAATCAGAGATGATGCCCTGAGGTCAACATAATAATTATATTATTAAATCAGCAATGATGACCTGAGGTCAACATATTAATGATATTAATAAATCAGCGATGATGACCTAAAGGTAAACATAATAATTATATTAATAAATCAGCAATGATGACCTGAGGTCAAAATATTAATGATGTTATTACATCAGCGATGATGACCTGAGGTCTACATATTAATGATATTAATAAATCAATGATGATGACCTAAAGGTAAACATAATAATTATATTAATAAATCAGCAATGATGACCTGAGGTCAACATATTAATGATGTTATTACATCAGCGATGATGACCTGAGGTCAACATATTAATGAAATTAATGAATCAGCGATGATGACCTGAGGTCATCATAATAATTATATTAATAAATCAGCGATGATGACCAGAGGTCAACATATTATTGAGGTTAATAAATCAGCGATGATGACCTGAGGTCAACATAGTAATGATGTTAATAAATCAGCAATGGTGATCTGAGGTCAACATATTAATATTAATAAATCAGCGATGATGACCTGAGGTCAACATATTAATGATATTAACAAATCAGCGATGATGACCTGAGGTCAATATATTAATGATATTATTACATCAGCGATGATGACCTGAGGTCAACATATTAATAATATTATTACATCAGCGATGATGACCTAAGGTCAGCATAATAATTATATGAATAAATTAGCGATGATGACCTGAGGTCAACATATTAATGATGCTAATAAATCAGCGATGATGACCTGAGGTCAACATATTAATCATGTTAATAAATCAGCTATGATGACCTGAGGTCAACATATTACTGATGTTAATAAATCAGCGATGATAACCTGAGGTCAACATATTAATGATGTTAATAAATCAGGGATGATGACCTGAGGTCAACATATTAATGATATAAATAAATCAGCGATGATGACCAGAGGTCAACATATTAATGATTTTAATAAATCAGCGATGATGACCTGCAGGTAAACATAATAATTATATTAATAAATCAGCGATGATGACCTGAGGTCAACTTATTAATAATGTAATAAATCAGCAATGATGACCTGAGGTCAACATATTAATAATATTATTACATCAGCGATGATGACCTAAGGTCAGCATAATATTTATATGAATGAATTAGCGATGATGACCTGAGGTCAACATATTAATGATGTTATTAAATCAGCGACGATAACCTGAGGTCAACATATTAATATTAATAAATCAGCGATGATGACCTGAGGTCAACTTATTAATGATATTAATAAATCAGTGATGATGACCTGAGGTCAACATATTAATGATATTAATAAATCAGCGATGATGACCTGAGGTCAACATATTAAGGATTTTAATAAATCAGCGATGATGATCTGAAGGTAAACATAATAATTAAATTAAGTAATCAGCAAAGATGACCTGAGGTCATCATTCATTCATTAATTTTCTTGTCGGCTTTGTCCCTTGCGGGGTCGCCACAGCGGAATGAACCGCCAACTTATCCAGCACGATTTTACGCAGCGGATGCCCTTCCAGCCGCAACCCATCTCTGGGAACTTCCACACACACATTCACACTCATACACTATGGACAATTTAGCTTACCCAATTCAACTGTACTGCATGTCTTTGGACTGTGGGGGAAACCGGAGCACCCAGAGGAAACCCACGCAAACGCAGGGAGAACATGCAAACTCCACACAGAAACGCCAACTGACCCAGCCCAGCCGAGGTTTGAACCTGCGACCCAGCGACGTTCTTGCTGTGAGGCAACAGCACTACCTACTGCGCTACTGCGTTGCTGAGGTCATCATATTAATGATGTTAATAAATCAGCGATGGTGACCTGAGGTCAACATATTAATGATGTTAATAAATCAGCAATGATGACCTGAGGTCAACATATTAATGATATTATTACATCAGCAATGATGACGACCTGGGGTCAACATAATAATGATAATGATAAATCAGCGATGATGACCTGAGGTCAACATATTAATGATGTTAATAAATCAGCGATGATGACCTGAGGTCAGCATATTGATGATATTATTACATCAGCGATGATGACGACCTGAGGTCAACATAATAATGATATTAATAAATCATCGATGATGACCTGAGGTCAACATATTAATGATCTTAATAAATCAGCGATGATGACCTGAGGTCAACATATTAATGATATTAATATATCAGCAATGATGACCTGAGGTCAACATATTAATGATGTCAATAAATCAGCAACGATGACCTGGGGTCAACATATTAATGATATTAATAAATCAGCAACGATGACCTGAGGTCAACATATTAATGATATTATTACATCAGTGATGATGACCTGAGGTCAACATATTAATGATGTTAATAAATCAGCAACGATGACCTGAGGTCAACATATTAGTGATATTATTACATCAGCGATGATGACCTGAGGTCAACATATTAATGATAATATTACATTAGCGATGATGACCTGAGGTCAACATATTAATGATGTTAATAAATCAGCAACGGTGACCTGAGGTCAACATATTAGTGATATTATTACATCAGCGATGATGACCTGAGGTCAACATATTGATGATATTAATAAATCAGCAACGATGACCTGAGGTCAACATATTAATGACATTATTAAATCAGCGATGATGACCTGAGGTCAACATATTAATGATGTTAATAAGTCAGCGATGATGACCTGAGGTCAACATATTAATGATAATATTACATCAGCGATGATGACCTGAGGTCAGCATATTAATGATGTTAATAAGTCAGCGATGATGACCTGAGGTCAACATAATAATGATATTATTACATCAGCGATGATGACCTAAGGTCAACATATACGTTATTAATAAATCAGCAATCATGACCAGAGGTAAAGATGATAATAATATGTATTATTAAATCTGCAACGATGACCTGAGGTAACGTTAAATATAATAATGATACGTTATTAATGGATCAGCGATGATGACCTGAGGTCAACATATTTATTTCTAACAGAATAAATAATCTGAATAAATCGACTCAACCTGGATTTTACAATGAATCACAGTATGGTAGCATCTCGAATACTCTCTTTTGTTTAAACAAGTGCTGCTTGTTCTGCATTTCAGCCGTTTGTCTTTGAATGAAACAGTGGCATAATATATGCTAAAACAGACATATTAGACAAATTAGCGGTCGCTTTAAGCTAGAAAAAGGCCACGTTTAATCGCGTTTGATAGCTTAGGCACACTATTAAAAAAATTTAATTTGTTATCTTGTTTTAATTTGAGCCAGAAAGTACATTAGAGCACATCAATCTAACATTAGACTTGTATAGATGGCTAATTACGCTAACGCTAACTTGTCGATGCAAACTAAAGGTAAATGTTCGCTAAGCTGGAAAAAAGAGCAAATCCATAATCAAATATAAATTTTGCTATCATTCTGTAAATTGATAGGAGAAAACTCGTGATCTTACCTTTTTCACTTGTCCTCTTCACTGGTAAAAATGCAGGTGTTTTTTTTTCTTCTTTTTTTTGAATTTTTGCAGGGGGCACATAATGATGACATCATGACGTTTGATTGGCTGATGGAGTTGTTGTCCCTGGGTCATCATAAAAAAATTTTGGTCTCAGGGCAACTAGCACTTGGCAAAATCAGGACGAGCAAACATACTGTCTTCAGAGACTTCACTGTTCAAAACTAAATGAATATAAAACTGAGATTAAGAAACTTGCACAAAAAAACGATTTAAGTAAGATCATTGGCATCATTTAAGCTTCATCATTGACGTTAACACACTGTGATGAAATCCATGAAATAACATAGTTAAAGTGATTTATATTCAGTGTTTTAACCAACAAAATTAAAGTACAACATATGCCGTAATATTAACACATTTATTCACATAAATTGATAAAATTATGTTTTATGAGTTTAAACAAGAGAGCTTACCTAACCTATCCAAACAAATCTTTTAAGTCGAAAAATCAAAACCATCAGAAAAGGCCTCAAAAGACCCTAAATCTGACTATGTATGCAGGTGCGTTGTTTCCGCTTCGGCATTTGAATCATTTAACAATATCTTTAATCAAGGTATTATAAGCGAAGTATAGATAACTTTAGTGAGTCTAATGTGTAAACTGCTGTTGTGCTGTTTGTCTCAATAACCGGATTACACAAAGAATCGATAAATGTCATTGCGTTCTCTGGACTGTTAAATACCTTCACAAAGTTGTCAGCCATTATTTTGAGGGTAGCAGGGTAGGTTAGGAAATAACAATATCTCATTTGCAAAAGTCTATTCCTTGCCTCGTCGAATCCACATCGTTTTCTTTGCGTCTCAGCAGAAAAGTCTGAAAGAAGTAAATTTTCTTTCCCTCTTGCACTTCTTTTAGTTGCCTCGCTGCATCTATCACTCATTGTCAATCTGCAAAGTTGTGAAATTGGATGGGTGTACCTCTCGGAGCCGGGGGTATCAATTCTGTGTGCTTGTTCTAGCTTCACTTGACCATTCTTTATTTCTTTGGGAATCCATTTTTCCATGAAATTAACCACTGACATCCACTTTGTCTTCTCAGAGAGACTGATGATTCTCAGATTACGACCAACCATTCATCCAGCCATTCAGTTAGAGCAGCAATCGTCTTTTCCATCTGCACATTTTGAATCTGTTTAACTGTAGCCACTTTTGCAAGAGCTAAGATGCATTGCTCGGCCTCTTCCATTCGTTTATCAGTACACTGCACTTCATTCAAACATCTTGCATTTTCTCAAGAATCAACTCTTGGTTAGTGATACAATGTTGGCTGTCAGTGACTCAACAAATTTACTCGTTTCATTGCTTAGATCACAGCTATCTTATAAGGCTAATCCAGTTTGCTCATCATTCTTGTCCATAGATATTTACACTAGATGTCACTTACACTGTCAAAAAAAAGGTACAGTGAGGGTACAATTTTGTTCCTAGAGGGAAAAAAAATATGTGTACCTTTAAAGGTTCCAAATTGTTCCTTTAGGATATAATGTTGTACCCAAATGGGCTATAAAGGTACAAACGTTCAGATTAAGATTTTTGTACCTTTATAGAGCATTTGGTTACAAAATTGTACTCTAAAGGACGAATTTGGATCCTTTAAACATACAATTATATTTTTTGTTCCCTATCGGAACAAAAGTGTACCCTCAGCTCATGATAAGATGAAGATACTATATAACACTAATTTAAATGCATTAATACTAAACATTAATACTAAAATACATAATTTACAAATATAAAGTTAATAAAATCATTGAATAAAATATTATAATAATTTAATTTATGTTTTGTTAATTTAATGTATAATTGAATGTAATTTTAATGATTAAAAATGTAAATAATGATCTTAACCTATTGTTTAAGACCCTAAATTAGATTTAGAATAAGGACCATGCAGAGTGGCAACAACATTATTCAGGCGTTGTTGTTGCTGTCTCTTTGGCTTGTTTGAGATGTTAGTTTAGTTTGTTACTGAGGTGGTCCAGTATGTTGGCTATGTTTACACAGAACTTTGCATGATTTTTTAAAGAAAAGTTATTTTGGAGTGCACACTTTTTATGTAAATATGTATTAATGATATATTGTGCATCTTATTTTTACATGTGAAGCCGTGTTCTGCTGATTTTGTCTGACTCTCGGCATTCCCCAGCTTTAAGACCGCGAAAAAGTGCTCCGGTCAGACTGCTTGGTGTCTATGGTTGGTGTACGCTGGCCTTTAGGATGGAGTTGAAGATGTCTACAGCTTATTAAAGAAGTTAATACAATATGGCATCGAAGTCACTGAAGAGAAGAGGGACATAAGGTGAGTAACTATATGCTGTTATTTTCTAGCTTTTTCTCAGTGTAAAAACGCCCTTTATTGTCTCGTTCACTTAACTTATTTGTGTCTCATATTTTATTGCTTTATTAATAAGTGTTGCCACTATGGACTATAATTGCTATGCTGGAATTTGTAATTATTGATAATGTTTTATATATTGAGGCCATTTTCTAGCCTTTGCTGTGATGCTGCATTTTGAATTGATCGCGGAAATGTTATTTTAGACCACTGAGGGTTGCCAAAAGCATTAGTTACACGTTTCTGGCATCAGCAGCTTGCTTACAAATTTCATTTGCATTTTTGTTGATTTTATTCGCCCAAAATAGCATAAGCGTAGAATTTAGTACAAGTTGGTGCTACTTTGCTTTATGGCCAGTGCAGTAAGTTACTGTATAACCATCAATAACACTTATTTAGCACAAAAGTTTATAACATACAAAATCGTAGAAAAACACAATCTTACCCATGAAACATTATGCTTTGTTTTCTTTCACTCGTTACTAAACTAGAGGTGTGAACCTACACTGGTCTCACGGTTCGGTTCGGTTCGGTTACGATTATCATGCCAACGATTCGGTTCAATTCGATATCTCGGTGCATCACGGTGCATTGACGATGCTTTCCATACACAGTTTTATATTTTCTTCACAGCACAGCAATTGTTGTATTAAAATGTATAAATATATTTATATACTATTTGTAAAACAAATTTGTCCTTTAATACAAACAGTCAGAATAAAGGTAAAGTTGGTTTTATATTCACACATTCGTTCATTTAGAAGTCTCTATATTGTTTATCATGTTACTTTGAATATTCGATTGGAATTAGCATACAAGTAACAAACAACATTAACACTATCTAATTGACTGTGAATAATGTTGTACTTTGATAGTCATTGGCTGCTAATATGATTTCCCTATTTAGAATTTGCAAATAATACTTTTCTGAAATTATATTATTAAGGAGAATGTCTGAATATCCCAATATAAAACCAACTTTACCTCTATCTTCAGATATATAAACTGTACCTTTAAGCAACACGAGCATTTATAGCAAATAAACAAATATAAATATCCCGCTCGCTTTCTGAGCCTTGTCTACCAACTACCAAGTTCTTTCTTACACCCTTTTGATTGGTCACGCGCTCAACAGAAAGGGCTGCGATTGGCTCTTACACGCTGGTGCTCTTCACAGCTGCTCTCATGGGCCACAGTGAGAGAGAAATGGAGTTTACTTTCATTCTCTTAATCGCCGTGAAATAGGGGCTTTTGCTGTAAGTGTCAGTGAAACAGTTTTCAGCAAACACACACGCAGTGAAAATGAGCACAGTTTCAGAGTTTTTCGTAGTTAGAGCGTTGTAAATAGCCTACTCGCGCTCGCCTCCCTCGCCATAGTAAGCTACGGAGACATAGCGCATGTAAGATAAATGACGTCAGTATATAATAACCGGTTATGATTATTACTGAACCGATACCGAATTGTCCGCGTCTGCATCGCGGTGCACCAAAGAAACGATTAATTTTGACACCCCTATACTAAACCCTATTGGCTTTCTTGACTAAATGAATAATTTAGTCATAATTGAATGAGTTTTGTCCTGGGAGCTCTGTACAAATATGGCAGTGGTATTGACGCATGCTCAGGACCCTTATGCGATATCTAATGTATATATCTACGGTTCTTGTCAGCCTCATTGGAAGCGGCATCATCTTTCCTCTGTGTATATTTATAACAATATACTTTCCAAATTATTTACATTTGTAAATTTATTATAAATTATACTTTTTATTATATATTTTTTTATTATTAAAAAATATTATTAAACATCTATTGAAGCTTAAATAAGGGGCTGGGTGGTATTTATAAATTTGTCTCCACTAAGAACCTAATATTTATCTTTTAGGCATTATTTTTATAGTCAGTAATTAATTGGTTATTTTTTATTAATTGGTCATAGGGGTGGTGCGGTGGCACAGTGAGTAGCGCTGTCGCCTCACAGTAAGAAGGTTGCTGGTTCGAGCCTTGGCTGGGTCAGGTGGCATTTCTATGTGATAGCATGTTCTCCCCGTGTTGGCGTGGGTTTCCTCCAGGTGCTCCGCTTTCCCTCACAGTCCAAATACATGGTATAGGTGAATTTGTTAGGCTAAATTGTCCTTAGTGTATGTGTGGGAATGAGATGTTTCCCAGTGATGGGTTGCAGCTGGAAGGGCATGCGATGCGTAAAACATATGCTGGATAAGTTGATGGTTCATTCTGCTGTGGCGACCCCTGATTAATAAAGGGACTAAGCCGAAAATAAAATAAATGAATAATTAATTGGTCATATTTCACAAGTAGTATTAATATAAGTACTAATAATATCAGTAATAATATTTTCCATCTAATAATAATATTATCATCATCATCTTATATTGTTGTCGCCAGTGGTGGAAAGAGTACTAAAAAATCATGCTCAAGTAAAAGTACCATTACTTGCCTAAAAATGTAGTGCAAGTAGAGTAAACGTATCTGTTGTAAATATGACTCAAAGCCCTTTTAAAAGTACTCAAGAGTAGTGAGTAATGAGTATTATACTGTCAAAAGCTGATATGTTTACGTGTAATTTGTACATGTGTGTGTAAACGTAACATTCTGTAGTGCATTTAGTTATTGCCCAGAAGGCACACAACATCATGGGATGTTAATATTAGGTTAGATTTAGGTTGTAATGTCAGGTGACTAAAATTAATTGTCAAGTCAGCAGCTAAGGACAACTTTTTTTTGATGTCCAATAATGACGTCAAATGACGTTGATATTTGGTTGATTTTAGGTTGTTAGAAAGTGACTCAAAATCCAGCGTTGAGCCAACATCTTAAACCAGCATCATACATGATCAGGTTCGGCAACCAAAATCCAACGTCTGATAGATGTCATAGAGGTAACGTTCACACAACGTCAAGCTGTAACATCATTAGACATTGATATTTGGTTGGTTTTAGGTTGGACAATTGCCATTGGCATTGGCCTGACATTGAGTTCTGACGTCAACCTGATTTTCATTTACAAACAAAATGCAAAGTCCCCATGACGTTTAGGGTTCAACATCAATCAGACTTCATGTTGACGTCCTGTGCCTGCTGGGTGTTTAAGGCCATTTCGGTCATCTTACAGTAAACATCCATCATCTTCTCATCAGTGACATGCATCTAAACAGTCTCTGGGTCAATGTGTGTAAAGATTTTGAACATCTTCATAGACACTTTTAATACTTCCAAACAGTTTGCTGCAATTATAAAGTGCACATGTCTTGAGGTCGTTCATTATGATGCGATTTACCTTCCACGGTATGTGCGATTTGATTGCACAGGAATCTCAGGACTGATTTTTCTAATCCCCATGGACAAGAAAAATAAAGTAGTGACTACAGGTTGAAGGAAAGTAGTGGAGTAAAAGTACAATACTGCACTAAAAATCTACTCAACGAAAAGTAAAAGTACACATTTTTAAAACTACTCAGTAAATTACAATTCCTGAGTAAAACTACTCAATTACAGTAATTTGAGTATTTGTAATAAGTTACTGGTTGTCGCAATAAAAGACAGAGATTTTTCTTGTTGCTTGTTATTTTGAATCATGATTAAACCATATATATTTTTCTTTATCCTCTTACAGGCACTCTAATAAACCCAATATGGTATTATGATATGAAAGATACCCAGTTTTCCTGGGAGTTTTTAAGAAGAATTCAGAGTACAGCTGTCACAATGATCAATATCAAGAAATAGTGATAAAAAGAAATGAGATATTTTCACAACGCATGCTTGTAATAAAACATAAAGGTGGGAAGAGTTTTAAACAGGATCTTTTTTAACACAAAAACATTTTGATCTTATCTTGATTCCAATGCTACAATGTGCACCTGTCACTGTATGTGTTTTTGTTTGTACGGTAGCTTTGCTCACATTTTTAACATACAGCTTTTGTGGCTACAGAATAAAAATATACATGGATACAGGTGCATTGTGTGTGCTTCACAGGTGTATTTATGCACCGCTTTGCTACACTGATACAAGCCCCCCTTCCTATAACCACAATGCTGGGGGTCTCTGATATAACAAAAAAAAAAAAAATGCATGCGTAAGGGATGAAACATATAATCTTTCACTTTTTAATGTTTTTTTGTTTTGTTTTGTTTTTTTCTGGCTGATATAACAGTGTTTCGGCGACGCAGTGGCACAGTAGGTAGTGCTGTCGCCTCACAGCAAGAAGGTCACTGGTTCGAGCCTCGGCTGGGTCAGTTGGCGTTTCTGTGTGGAGTTTGCATATTCTCCCTGCGTTCGCGTGAGTTTCCTCCGGGTGCTCCGGTTTTTCCCACAGTCCAAAGACATGTAGTACAGGTGAATGGGGTAGGCTAAATTGTCTGTAGTGTATGAGTGTGTGTGGACGTTTCCCAGAGATGGGTTGCACCTGGAAGGGCATCCGCTGCGTAAAAACGTGCTTAATAAGTGGATACGTGGATTAATAAAGTGACTAAGCTAAAAAGAAAATGAATGAATGAATAAATAACGGTGTTTATGAAACTCATAAGAGATGATAAGAAAAGAAAAATTGTACATGTTTATTTGTTACAGATGATGTAGTAACTGGCATTGTATAAGTTAAGTCATAAAAAATTGCAAAGTTATCTAATGTGAGTTGTTGGGGGGCGACGCAGTGGCGCAGTAGGTAGTGCTGTTGCCTCACAGCAAGAAGGTCGCTGGTTCAAGACTTGGCTGGGTCAGTTGGCGTTTCTGTGTGGAGTTTGCATGTTCTCCCTGTGTTCGCGTGGGTTTCCTCCGGGTGCTCCGGTTTCCCCCACAGTCCAAAGACATGCAGTACAGGTGAATTTAGTAAGCTAAATTGTCCGTAGTGAATGAGTGTGTATGGATGTTTCCCAGAGATGGGTTGCAGCTGGAAGGGCATCCGCTGCATAAAAACGTACTGGATAAGTTGGCAGTTCATTACGCTGTGGCAACCCCAGATTAATAAAGGGACTAAGCCGAAAAGAAAATGAATGAATGAATGAGTTGTTGGGGATAATGCTATAGCTTCTCATAAGGCGTTAACAAACAATTAAAAAAAAATGTTTCATGCACAAAAACCCTGAGAACTCCAGCAATACATTTAACATTTAAGACACAGACATCAAGAATCAGGATATGAAACTTAACCAGCGTTGCTATAAAAAAAAAAAAAAAAACATCTGCATAGTTTATTCATGCTGTAATGCATGCTGGGTGCCATCATAGTACAAAACTCCCAGCATGCATTGCAGCATGAATAAATTATGCAGTTTATGGTTCTTGTGATTCGTTTTTTTTTGTGTGTGTGTGTGTGTGTGTGTGTGTTATTTTTGTTTGTTTTTTTGGTAGTATTTCACTAGAATCATTTGTATTGTTCAGGGTTGATTTTTATTTTATTATTTATGTAATCTAAAATATAAAAGGCATAAATAGTCCTCACCTCTCCTTAGATTAGGCCACAAAACTGCATGAAGTTAAGTTAATAAAGCATTTATTAAAATAAAAACTAACTATTAATATATGCCTGAATTATAAGATATTTACATTTTGATTGGAATAGTTTATTAATCATTTATACGCATTATGGATGATTTTAAAAACCACCAACTATTTTTAAATAACTGGTTTGTAAATAATACAATACTTATCAATGAAAAATTCATCATTAACAAAGTATAAAAATAAAATCATTGATTATTATTATCATTTTATACATGCTTATAAGTCAAGAATACAGCATTTGTATCTGCAGTTATAAAATGCTTACTAACATCTATCAATGTAGAGTTAATGCTTAACAAATGATGAATTAACTGTTTGCTAATGCTTAATAAATTATTCAAAGGGTTTTTCTGTTCTGGAGTCTTCTGTCAACTGGGTTAAGCAATCCACTGTTTAGGTTTGATGTTGTTTTTGACTTTTTAAATATGTAAATATATTAGATGTTTAATGTTAATGAGCTGGTTTAACTATTAAAAATTTGATTTTATAAGTTTACTGTTTAGATTACCTTTTGTGGAATGGTAATATTCAGGTGACTACACTAAAAAATGGTTAAAGTAACCTTTTTTTTTTTTTTTTTTTACATTTTTGCACATATCAGTGAATGTATTAATTACACTTCAGCTTCGTATTTATTATGAAAATTAAAATGCATGACTTCATAAGTTATTCTTTATAGAAATGTTCAATGTATTTGTTATTTTAAAGTATTTTCACAATAGTGTCTGTTTAAAAATGAATGAATAAATAAATGTGGCAGTGTTTAGTGTATAATTATTTTGTATATTTTATTATTAATTTCCTTTTTTGACAATGGGGAATAAACAATACAGTACAGTTATTTTAGCAATGTAAATTTACCAATTTTCACATAAGTGAAACTGAAAAAAGCATGCTACAACAATATGAAATATTCAGTTGGACCAATAACATGATCAGGCAGACTTGATGGTTTTTAAATTGGCTCAACACATTATTTCTCATTGAGCCAATGTTAATAGGCTGTTGCTATAATTGAAAACAATAATTTTGCAGTATTTCATTTGGGCCAATTGAAAAATGTAGATGTGACCAGTCACTTAAAGATTTTGAGTTTGGGCAATAATTGTTTTTTTTTTTTTTACAGTGTATATAAATAAAATTAACATTGACAAGTAAAGTTAAATTATAGTCCTAAGTGGCACTTACTTAATGAGCAAGTTAATCAAAAATAATAAGTTCAATTCACTAACTATTAACTATAAAAAAAAAATCACACAAACTCAAACTGCTTGAGTTAGTAGAACTGTCTAAAAATTTAAATTGATACTACTCAATCAAATTATTTATGTTGAGCATTAGGGTTTAGAGTGTGTATTAAATTATAACTGAGGATTGGAGATGAACAAATTAAGAAATACTGAAGGAAAACAAAAACAGAAAATAAAAAACAAAAAACTTACTTTAGTCATAGCTTTGAATTCAAACAAACTTAATTACAACAAATTATTAAATCAATACAAACATCAGGACATGATTAAACAACTCTACAAACAGCATAACCAGCTACACATTACTAAAATGTTTATTTTTTTTCTAACAACTACACTTTTATATATTTCCTAACACATAATATTAAATTTTTTATAAATAATTTGAAATAAACTAAAGAGTTTTCTTAAGACTGTTCGGTGTCATGGTGTTTTGATTTAATCATAAAAAATAAATAACTGCCCCCTGTTTATTTATTTATTTTTTGGCTGCACTGCACCTTTCATTAATTTTATAAGGTTAACATGGAAATATTATATAATTTTTAATGAATATAACTTTGTGCTTAGCCAAAACATAATAAACTTGAACAAAAGTAATTAATTCATGAAACTAAACTGTTAAACACACCCAAAATTATTTCAAAGTCAGGGTACATGTCAGAATGACTAGCCAAGGAACTTTAGACGGATTCATAAGTATTGGGCGCCCGTCATCACATGGAGGTCACAAATGTCAGCATTTTCAAAAAAATTATTTTTTTTTTAAATATGCACCATCTTTATAAATAAACCACAGATTTGAGTTTTAAACAACTACATTCTTGCATGAAAAACCATTCAACTTAGTTTCATGACACATTAATTACAGCCATTTATTACAGCCATCAAAGTCTACATCAAATGTCTTAATGTCTAGCCGATGAAAGCCTGCTCTGGCTGGAAAACATGAGTAGCCTAATGAGCGCCATCACCCCCTGAAAGTCAGAAATCTCCACTATTGGCAAAGCACACTTTACTTTACAATTACTCACAATCTTTATAAATAAACCACAGATTTGAGTTTGGAAGAACTACATTCTTGCATTACAGTTTTTCTCCATTGGTTTGGCTCATTTCTTGAAACAGAAATTACATTCTCAAAATTCTAAGATCATTTGGCAAAACAGTGTTACAGTTTAGCACAACACTATAGTTCACTTGCAAAAGCTCATATCTCTCCAAAAACAGTTCACTCATACATCGAAACTAAATTCCTTTCCCATATAAAAAGTAAGTGCCACAAAAATGGCAAATATCCTTCTCAATTGCTTTGGCTCATTTCTTGAAACAGACCGGACATTCTCAACACTCTTGGTGTTTTTGCCAAAATAATGTGGATGGTTCGGCACAACACCATGGTTCACCTGCAACAGCTCATACCTTTCCCAAAACAGTTCACTCATGTGTCAAAACTAAATTTTCTTCTCATTTAAACAGTCAGTCCCCCCAAAATGCTTCATCTTTTTGGCATTGTGTAAGCACTGCAAGTCAAAATGTTTAGATGTTTTGTCACTATGGCAGAGGACCACTAAAATATCCCTCATGTCCACCTTACAGTCTTAGCCCAGTCCTTCATTGACAATGGTTACTGTACTGTTTTGTCTAGCTAACAGAATACAATTGAGTATAAAACTAAAAAAAAGAAATAGGATTTTAGGGTAAGAGTAGCCTCCAAGGTTTGACGTCACACATGCACTCATACTGCCAAGAAAATGGTAACTCCTTTTTTATTGTAATGATCAACCACACACAATGAAACTTCCATATATCAGAGCAAAAAGAAACTGTATACAGCGTAATAAACTGTAATATAAACACACAAACAAAAAACTAGAGTGCTATAACTTTCCCTGTGAAAGTTTTGGATGATGGAGGAGACTGTAGAGCGAGGCACATTTAGGCTGCACTCGGCGACCTGTCTCCGCCATTGTGAGGCCATGGTTTATGACATGGTCTATAACTGTGGCCTGAATTTCATCCGGGACATCACAGTGTCTTCATGCACCACGGCCACTTCCACCTATTCCACCACCACGCACCCTTACTCCTCCTCTTCCTCGAGCAGGCAGCTTCCCTTGTTCATTTACTTGGCCAGGTGCCTCCATGTTCAGAAATAGTGCTGGTGGTCCTGCATGGTCAAGCTCTTTACATACATGTTAGGCAGCATTCACAGTCATGGGCAGCACCTGTCAGATAACTAAACATACTGTTTGATTGGTCATCTGAGATGTGTGAAACTCCTCCTTTATTAGTCAAGTTCTAGTTTCACCTGACTGTCAATTGCTGTAATAAATTGTAATCAAATGTTTCAAGGTATTCATGGTATTATGGTCTTGACTAATTTTGACAATTGAACAGACTATTGTGCATGTGATGACTTATACAATGAAATGACGCTGACACATTTTGGAGAGGACAACCATTAGACTGAGAATCAACAATCAGTTTAGATCAACGAGATCTATTCACTTGGAAATTGTGCTAAATGTAGGCTACATGTACTTAATCATTTGCAAAGATGTGCTTAGACATTTGCAATTTGATGAAATGAATGAGAAATTCAATTCTGTTGTGAACAATTGCCAAGTGGTTTGGAGGTTTGTCCATGTTGTTTTGAGAATGTAATTTCTGTTTCAAGAAATGAGCCAAACCAACGGAGAAAAACTGTAAAACTTAATTTCATGACATATTAACAGCAATATTGGGGCAACGCAGTGGCGCAGTAGGTAGTGCTGTCGCCTCACAGCAAGAAGGTCAGCAGGATCGAACCTTGGCGTTTCTGTGTGGAGCATGTTCTCCCTGCGTTTGCGTGGGTTTCCTCCGGGTGCTCCGGTTTCGAGCACAGTCCAAAGACATGCAGTACAGGTGAATTGGGTAGTAGTGTATGAGTGAGTGTGTGTGTGTGTGGATGTTTCCCAGAGATAGGTTGCGGCTGGAAGGGCATCCGCTGCGTAAAAATATGCTAGATAAGTTGGCGGTTCATTCCGTTGTGGCGACCCCAGATTAATAAAGGGACTAAGACGACAAGAAAATGAATGAATTAACATCAATATTTGTAATATTATGTGGTTTTTCTCATCTGCTATTACAATTGCTTGTTGGTGTGAAAAATAATTCTGCGAAAAAATATTAAGTCTTAAAACACTCCAAACAAACTTTATTCTTATTGTTAACGTCAGATGTCCCAATGTCTCTGTCCCCACAGAGAGCGATGTGGGAGATCACATTGGACTCTGGGATATAAAAGAAAACAAGCAAAAAAAGTACACAATGCTAAGCGAGTGACTGATGTTGTTTGTGCAGATAACCTGTAAAACTGATCTAAAAGTGATACTTTCCTGTTCCCAGTGTGGTAAGAAATGTATTCTTTATATTTGTATCACTGTTGTGAAGTTTGAATTGTCTGTTTGAGATAACTAAATGAACTAGATGCCTTATCAAGGTGAAATAGCTTCTATTAATTAGTATTATTTTATTTGTTTCTTTTCTATGTTTGCAGTTTGACAACACATGCACAAGATAACTATAAACAACTACAAATATCACCAATGATGCTTTAATACAACAACCAAATGTTGTGAGTTCTACATCTGGGATTAAAAGAAAAAAAAAACTCCATGTTAATTTTACCTTTATTTGTAACATTAAATATGCAATTAGTGTATAATTAGTGTATAAAATGTGCGTGGTGGAGCAGTATAACGAAATAGTAATGATTCATATTGTTGTGTCTTACAATATTATACAAAAAGGTGGTTTTAGGCGGAATGGAAGTAGAGCAATGTGAACATTGTAAACAAAGCTTGTTACATTCAAGTAGTGTACAAATGTTGTGAAACATCAATATCTGTGCATTGTCCATTAACATAAAAAGCTTAACAGACATATAGGTAATATGAAGTAATATAAATAATGTATAGTTTTATACATTATATTTAGATTTTTAAAAATGGCTTACATTAGCAAATAAAACACAAGGTGGGCCTACTGGGCAAAAGGGGGATGTCTCTCAGACACTTTTAGAAGCTCTCATTTATTCTCACCATCTTCTCACACATCTTAACTTCGTCTTTCGTGAAATGGAGTTGCGGTTTAATGTAGCTATAGTAAATCAGACTCATTCAAAGTAGCGTCGCTAAGCAAAAAAACTATATGAACGCATGCTACATTTCCGACTGTACAGTGTGTTCTCTTTTAAGGTAAAAGACGTTTTCATTTGCCATTCACTGACAGTTAGACAGACTCATGCAACTCCATCTTTTAAATCTAAAATCGAAAGCAGAATAAAACAGTCTGCTCATAAAAGACGGCATCTCAACATGCCTTTACTTTGAAAACATATGAGTCAATTCGTGCTCTCTGATTGGTTCTCGGGACATAGCGGCTTTTGCTGACAAACGCAAGTGGCATTTAAAGGCTTTAGCCAACAAACTGTTTATTTTGAATGGGCTTTAGATGATTCGAAGCAAAAATTGTCACGGTTAGAGTAAGGAGTACCCAAATGCAGAATGAGTGCAGGGGGTGTATATTGACAATTATGTGATCTGTAGTAGGGGTTAGGTAAAACACAGTTCAACAGTGATAAACAGGCTAGTGCGTGCGAGTTTTGGATGGAGCAGACAGACAAAGGAAGTTGTGCTGGAGAATCCTGGACAGAGTAATGAGTGTCCACAAAAAGCCAGGAGAACGGGAAACTGAGCCGGGATGCTCAGGCCAGGCAGGAGGTGGTGAAGGCCTTGGATGAGTTGTGGTCTCACCAGTAGTAGCCTGAGAGGACACCAGCGGGCAAGCAGGGACACACACACACACACACACACACACACACACACACACACACACAATAATAATAATAAACTAAAATAAATCAAAAGGAAAATAAAAGCTGTTAAAAATGAAAGCAGAGAGAAATAAAATTGGATTTAACTACTGAAACAAATCCAATTAAAAAAAGGAACTAAATACTTAAAGCTACTAATAGAACAAATAAGATAAATAGATTAACTCAAACAAACAAACTTTGAAAGGGATAAACCAGAAGGGGATTACACTGAAGGTCTACTGAAAAAAAACACGAACAAACATTAGACAAAGACAATTCAATCTCACAAACAGCACAGAGAAACAAGCACAGTCAAGTAACATGCAACACAAGAATCAACAACACGTAACGAATAACAGTGACTACGCTTACATGGACATCAGTAATCTAATTTTTTGCTTTAATCTAATTAAGAGAATAATAAGGCTAAGTTGTTTACAAGAGTTGCTTTTTGAATGTTCCTTTCATGATCGCGTTTTACATGTTATAGCACATAATTCAATTAATATCATTGCGTCACCGCGCTATGCGCATTTCTCCGGAGTTTCATGTAATTTCGGGTGTTTCATGTGTAATTTGTTGACTTTAACTGCAGTTTGGCACTTTGACTTTCATTCACAAAGATTTCATGCATTCCCTAAGTGACAAACGAGATATTGTATGCAACTTTGAACTGCTGGAAGAGTTGTTTTAATGGAAGTTCATACCGCATGCTGAATGGAAGAAAAAAAAACCTCCGCATTTTACGATGCATGCAGGTGTCTGTGGTCTGCACTGACTCGGTAGGTGCAAAAAGTGTCAATCAGCCGTGCGTGTGTGTCTGTGTGTGTGTGTGTGTGTGTGGACTACCCTGTCACAAAAAGCGGCTTAAAATCCTACATGATGGAAATAGTTTGATTAAGGCGTTACATGTCTGCACTGCACTTTAATAATGCGACTAAGATCGGCATACTCCACATGTCTTAATTTGATTTCTCTTTAGTTCGATTATGACCTTAATCTGATTATTGGTGTCCATGTAAACGTAGTCACTGAATCGATGAAGAAATGAGGGAAGAGAGCACATTATAAAGGGAGGAAAGAACATGAGGACCAGGTGTAAACAGTGAGATTAACGAGGACTAGATGAGGGCTAAACAAGGGGGCATGGCAGCTGGAAACAAGGAGGGAGGAACAGAGGAGCACATGGTGAACACAAACACAGGCTGCGTCCGAAACCGCATACTTCCATACTATACAGTACGCTTAAATCAGTATGCGAGCCGAGTAGTATGTCCGAATTCTTAGAATTCGAAAATCAGTATGCGAGAAGTACCCGGATGACTTACTACTTCCGGCGAGATTCTGAAGTGCGCATCCCATGGACGCTGCGCTATCCCATGATGCCCCGCGAGAGAATTTATGAATGGACGTGAAGCGACGCAACTGACGCAGGTAGGTCACGTGACCATGACAAAATGGCGGATGTAGTACGTCCGAATTCCATTCATACTGCTCACATTCATACTGTATAGAACGTACTTTTCCAACGGCCGAGTAGTACGTTTAAATTCAAATGCAGTACCTACTGAATAGTAGGCGGTTTCGGACGCAGCCACAGGCTAAGCCATCCCACATAGCAAAATTTCTCTGGCCCAGCTCTGGCCCACACAATCAGCTCTTGCTTGGCCCACATGCCGCAGTGAATTACGGTACATGATTGGACCAAGTCTGGCTTCCATACAAGAGCCAAACATGGACCATATCTGGGGCAAGTCTCAGCCAACTTAATAGCCTATAACTGGGCCAGATATGTTGGTGTGTGATGACTGCAATGAATTTGATAAACCCATGAAGCAGTTCGCTTTTTAGACAAGCTTTTTTTAGGAGTGACCTAATTGGCAGAATTTTTTGCCCTCCCATTAACTTAAAAAAATGTTTTGCAAGTGATCTTTAACAAACCAAGGAGATTTTCACAGTATTTCCTATAAAACAAAACAAAAAATTCTTGAGTCATAATAAGTCTTATTTCTTTAGTTTATTTCTTAAATAAAAGCAGTTTTAATTTTTTTTAAAAACAAATTTAAGGTCAGTATTATTAGCCACCTTAAGAAATATTTACTGTATATTTTTTGATTGTCTACACAACAAACCAGTTATACAATAACTTGACTAATTATTCTAACTTTCCTAGTTAACAAGTCTTTAAATTACACTTTAATCTGAATCAAAGACTACAGAATACTTAAAGGGACTTTGTCTGAATACAACTTGCAAAATCTTGCAAAATAACTAAAATATTATGCACTGACTATCACCATGGGAAAGATAAATAAAAGTAGTTATTAGAAATTAAACTATTATGTTTAAAAGTGTGTTGTAAATAAATCATGTGTTTGAAGACTCGTGCTTGATGTCACAACTGAAAACAAAAATGAATGAAGGCAAACTAAATATGTTGAATATTATACCTTTACATGATAGTGACTGAAAACTACATTTAATCATTGTGTTACATCTTTTCTCCAGTATTTGCAGACTGTTTGTAAATTCAAGACTGCATTTCCTAACGTAAAACTATGTACACTCAATTTCTGATTAATTATAGCCTCTGCATAGCCGAGGTCTTCCTTTATTAAAAGTGTTAAAATTGCTATTGAAAACAGCAGTCCAACATAATCAACAGTGGATATTTTGATAGTTTTTCACAACATGAACATGACTGAATCTTTTTATTACCTGTGTCAATTTGGGGGTCAACTTTTGACGAATGCGGGGAACTGATGCACGCAGCACCGTCACTGAGAGAGCGAGTGCGCGCGACACCGAGAGCTTAGAGAGGCCTCAGTAAGTGTTGCCAGATTGGGCGGTTTTGATTTCGATTGCATGCATGTATGTGCATTTCGGCTGGTTTAGGTAGTTTTTGGGCTGGAATCAGTCAGCTACATCTGGCAACACTGGCCTCAGTCATAACTCCACAGTCTGCCACCGATGGCTGATCGCGCTTCTCCATAGATAAGAAAAAAATAAAGTAGTTACTGCAGGTTGAAGAAAAGTAGTAGAGTAAAAGTACACATACTGCACTAAAAATGTACTCAAGTGAGAGTAAAAGCACACATTTATAAAACTACTCAGTAAATTACAAAAACTGGAGTATTTGTAATTAGTTACTTTACACCACTGGGTACAGGTGAATTGGGTAGGCTAAATTGTCTGTAGTGTATGTGTGTGAATGAGTGTGCATGGATGTTTCCCAGTGTTGGGTTAAGTATGCTGGATAAGTTGACGGTTCATTCCTCTGTGGCAACCCCAAATTAATAAAGGGACTAAGTTAAAAAGAAATTGAATGAATGAATTATCATGATAATTATTAATTGTCTATTTTTCACTGGTAATGTTGATGCATTACTAACCTTTACTAATGAGAACTTATTGTATATAACTTATAACTTAACTTATAACTTATGTTCAGGTGTACCTGATTTTTATAGCTGAAGTGTAAGTTTGTGTGTGTGTGTGTGTGTGTGTGTGTGTGTGTGTGTGTGTGTGTGTGTGTGTGTGTGTGTATGTGTGTGTGTGTGTGTGTGTGAAGAGCAGGTAGAGTGTGACGGGCTAGGAGACTGGTGTCGATCTCCTCCCCAGTTCTTGGGAGTTTTTGCTCAAAAAAATAGTTAGTCGTCTGTATTTACATTCACCCATTGGCAGCCAAAATCCACTAATATGAAGCGTGTATGCACTCTGACTACTATATTGTTGATAAAGCTGTGCTGGGCACTCTGTCTCGCGCTGAAGTCTGTCAGTGTCGACCAATCGCAACAGGCTGTCATCGGTCCAATCAGCGCAGATTAGCTTCGCGCTAGGGAGGGGTTTGGGAACAAAAGAATCGCTGAACGATTCATATGGGAGTCGCTAGTATAATTAGGTAAAAATAAATGCATATTATAAGACCATGAAAGTGTTTTTTGACCTTGCATGCATATTAGCCTGTTGTTGGAGACCCTTACAACCAAAACATCACCCTATTTAATGTATAATAGGGGCTCTTAAATATAAACTATTCTAAAACTATTGCATAAATAAAATTATATGCATGTTCATTCAAATGGAAGTAAATTCATTACAAGTTGATAAAAAAACACCTAAATTTGCATTTTGTGATTTTTTTTATTTTTATAAAAATCTATTTTCCATTCATATATTAGCAAAATATTTAAATTCTAAGGCTATTCCATTTATATGTTTCATCATAAAATATTTCTTTAAAATAGTGTAAAAATCTTGTCTCGTCTCGTTCTCGTGCAAGATTTGAGAAATCTCAGATTATTTTATGCGGTGTTCACACCAGACGCAGAACGCGCGAATCAATTGCGCTATTCGCGCGTAAATAGCCGCGTGAAAATTTGAGTTTACTCGATTCATTCGCGCGTCAAACTCCACTTCATTTGCATGTCAAATCCGCTTCATTTATGCGTCAAATTCACTTCAGAACAGACGCGGATTCGCGTCATGGGCAGGGCTTCTGTTTGCCTGGTGACTGTAGCTTCGTTGTTAAATGGCTAACAGGGATTTTATTGAGAAAATAACTGTGTTTATGTGCTTTACGTGTATATCTCCACAGTCTGCCACTGATGGCTGATCGCTTCTCCATAGATAAGAAAAACATAAAGTAGTTACTGCAGGTTGAAGAAAAGTAGTGGAGTAAAAGTACAGATACTGCATTAAAAATGTACACAACTGAGAGTAAAAGTACACATTTATAAAACTACTCAGTAAATTACAATTTCTGAGAAAAACTACTTAATTACAGTAACTTGAGTATTTGTAATTAGTTACTTTACACCACTGGGTACAGGTGAATTGGGTAGGCTAAATTGTCCGTAGTGTGTGTTTATGTGCTTTTATGAAGGCTGAAAAACAGCATCGATACATTTGGAGCAGTGTCTGAGTCCACTAGATACTTTCAGAGGTGCACCCAGCTCTGTGAGCTCATAAACTCCTCCAGAAACTTAACCTGGATGATTTCCCCCAGGACACCAACAATAGGTGTTACATCACAATCATGCCCCTACAAGAACAAGCTCCTGATTGGTTAATGCGGCGCGAATGTCCGCAGAAGTTCAGATTTTTGAACTCGAGCGATTCGTGTGATTTGCGCGTTAAGCGCGTCAAACGCGCAAAATGCTCAATTTGCGCGTATCGCGCCATCTGCGCCGCGCAATTCGCATCCTTTGCGCTGCTGCAAAATAATAGATATATAACTTCAGGTATCTTTTGAACCACTGCTAAGGGTGTGCCTTTACTTACTGTAGGGGGCTTCTATTCCACTGACCATTTGTTCCCTATAGGCAGAAACTCTTCAGATCTAACATGCCACTAAATGCAAATGCCTTTTGTTGTTTAACACACATCCTTCCCTAAAGGAGAGCCTTGGTTTGACTACTTAAGGGAAAGTTTCAAAAAGAAAGATCAGCCCGTAGTGTGGAGCACTCATGCTTTAAACCATGGGTGACCAACCCTGTTCATGGCGATCGACCTTCCTGCAGATTTCAGTTCCAACCCTGATCAAACACATCTGAACCAATTAATTAGAACCTGAGAAGCACTTGATAATTACAGGCAGGTGTGTTTGATATGGGCTGCAACTGAAAACTGCAGGAAGGTCGATCTCCAGGAATAGGGTTGAGCACCCCTGCTCTATACTACAGTGTATGTATATTTTGAAGTCAGGTATGCATCTTTTGATCTTGGATCTATCTTTGAGAATTTGATGTCTTGTATTGATTGTTTATGAATTGACTAAATAATTGGCATAATACATATTTACCTGACTATTAAATTGTTGTGTTTGAACATATTTTGCTTACTCTGCAATTATTTATTCTAGTAGGTTATGTTGTATCCTTGTTTTCGCACTTCCTATGTCAGGTCAGTAGACAAACTAAAATCCAGTTGAGATAGAGCATTGGGCACACTAATTGTATTTTAGGGATCCGACTAACTCTTGATATTGATTCAAGTGTACTTAGATGGAAAGGGGGTTAAATCCATTCAGGGCAACAAGAAGTTGCATGACTAACCTAGATAGGGTACCCGATCCTTGTTTGAAAGTAATATTATTTTAAATTAAGTGTACATGGGAAACCATGGGCTTGGCTAAACCAAAATTATTATAGAGAACAGTAGTCAGTTACATTCATAATAATGGCCTTGACCTATGATTATAAATGATATTGTCTTCACTCAAGGGTGTACATCTAAGGGGGACTAATCAAAATACTTTAGAATGAGCAATCATAGAAGCGGCCATCTAAAAGTATTAGTCAATTATCTCTGTTTAATAATCAAGACTGACAAAAGTGTGACCGTTTGAGATGCCATCGGCCGAGGCGAAATAATAGTGTTTGCTTTAGTTAGTCTCTTAACCATTAACATTTTAACATTATTTTATTTGAGCTGTTTTGCTATAACAAAAGTATTTTATAAACTCTGAGTTACAGCAGCCAAAAGAAAAATAAAGTTAAGAAATCAAGGGTGAAGAGCCCAAATAAACCAGTCCCTCACATTCATTACAGTGATAAAAAAAAATAAGATGCTGCTTGTGGAGTTGTTTAATGACCCTTTGCTGAGACTAAAAGTGTTTTATTTTAGTTGATTTTATTTAACACTGTAACTGAAGTCACTATTTGTGCTTATTGTTTCTCTTTCCTTCAGTGATTGTGATTATTAACGCAGGTGTTCATAAGCATCTGAATTCACTCTTTTGTGTTCCCTGATTCTGTCACGTGAGCTATATTAGTGAACTAGTGTACATAATAGTTAATGGGGGCAGAACATGTATTTTCAAAGAGGGACTTCAAAAGTGTACTGTTAATTCAAAGTTTACTGCTGTTGGTTACTTTATCAGAAAGAAAAAAAGTTTACTTAAAGCACAGTTTATTTACTGAATATTATTTGTTTGTGAAAAAAAAGTATTTTACTGTAGAATCTGGCCATTTTACAGCATTTTTTGTGTGGAAAATAAGTGTTATTCCCACACCTACACATGCTAAACAACTAAAACTATACAATGCATGTTAAAACACCAACACAAAAGCATGCTTTACTTGCATGAAAGCAGAAACACGCATTATCACTGACAAAGCCCTCCTTAAACCCCATCCCAGCCCACACAGGGGCACAAACAGCAATCTCTGTTGTCTGACGTTTGACCACACTTTTAGAAAATTCATATTTGATGCTGTGTTGGCCATTTCCTAAGGTTATTTTTAGCAGTGTGTCTGTCTGAAGACACAGGCAGGTATGATAACCATCTCTGGGAAGAACACTTGGCCTCTCTCTCTTACATTATCTGTCTGTCTCTCACTCTAGCTGTTTCTCTCACTCTCTCCCTCTTTGAAGGGTTTTGTGGCTTTTTAAAAAAAGTCACTTTTGCTTATGCAGCGGAACACAAATAGGTGCACAGCGACTTGCAGACGTACTCGGAAACAGATTCTCAAAGCAGGTATTTCACAATTCTGTTGCACAGTTTGCATAATTGGCAAAATAGAAAAGACAACGAAAAAATATAATGGCCAGTGCTGATTTGTTTTCCCATTATGTACTGTGTGTATGTTTCTATTTGTAAAGACTAAAAATGTTCTTTGTTAGATGATGGATTATAGGATTTTCTGTGGGACATCAATCTTCAGGGTCATATAAGGCACCATGGTATAAGGAACCTAAATGCAGTTGAATAACACAGCCAATCCCTGATTACTACTTATCACTCCATGGCTAAATAGCAGTTGTTTGACCACATAAATATTCGTGCACCAGAGAACAAGCAAGAAAGAGATAGGCTGCATGGCTTAGGCCCAATCCCAATTCTATTTTTGTACCCCTACCCCTTCCCCTTCCACTTGGCCCTTAAAAATGAGTGTGAAGGGGAAGGGCTTCAAAATTACCCCTAAGAATTAGGACAGCACTACAACACCTGCACACGTCATCATATGTCATCGCAATCTCTTGCTTCATATGAGATCAGACGATTGCTACTGCTGTAGTTATTCCAGTTGTGTTATTTTTTGGTATTTATCTTCAGGAAATCACTGAAGGCATATATTATGTTATCATAACGATCTATTGTGGCAATAAGACCGTGACTATACTGTGCATTTACACAGTGGCCATAATCATCTATGTAAACACACCAAAAACAGCATTAACATTATAGCAGACACTGTAAAACGCTCATTCTCAGCCACTAGACTTTTCTGACCCGGGTATTCGAGTGTCATCAAGTGTCAGAATGTTGTAGGACTGCTGTACAGGAGTTATTATTAGGGATTATAGATCGCAAAATTTAACGGTTTTTATTTTAGCGTTTTTTTTATAAAAGCATGCAGTAAAACATGAACGCGGTTATGAATATATTAAAACATGTTTGTTTGTTGTAAAAATTCGTAATAATGACAAAAATACTAATTTGTCTCTCTCCTTACTTTCGGGTACAGCGAAACTGCCGCTGTTGCAGGTGTATTCTGGGAAATTTTCTTACCCCTTGGTTTTGAGTGTGGTCCTGAAAAATCTTTGTTCGAAGAGGTGTATACCCTTTGCCCTTAGCCCTACGCCTTCAAGCTAAAGAGAATTGAGACACCACTACCCCTTCACATGAACGCGCAAAATGAGGGGTATGGGGAAGGGGTAGAATTGGGATTGGGCCTTAATGTCCCTCGAAGCTTAATTTGACTAAATCTTCCTCTCATTTAGATCCTCTCCCCACTGTTCTGGTTAAAGCCCGTCTCCCTTCTCTCATCCCTCTCATTTCAGCCATTATTCAGTCTTCTCTTTCCACTGGAACTATTCCTGCTTCCTTCAAAACTGCAGCAATTACTCCAATACTCAAAAAACCTGGTTCAGACCCATCTAATTTTAATAACTTACGACCTATTTCTAATTTACCATATATTTCCAAAATCCTCGAAAAAAAAATTGTAGCAACACAACTCCAAACTCACTTATCTCAGGACAACCTGCATGAACAGTTCCAGTCCGGTTTCCGCCCACTTCACAGCACGGAAACTGCCCTTATTAAAATCACCAACGACCTTCTTATGGCAGCTGATTCTGGACTAATATCTATTCTTATTCTCCTTGACGAGTGCGGCTGTGACACTGTTTGTCACAGCACCCTAATCAATAGACTATCTTCTCTTGGCATCACCAATATCCCACTTGACTGGTTCAAATCATATCTCTTTGGCCGCACTCATTTCATTCAACTCAAATCATTCACTTCTCAGCGTTTTACAGTTTCTTCGGGTGTACCCCAGCGCTCAGTCCTGGGGCTCCTGCTTTTTATCTCCTTTTATCTCCTTCCCCTTGGTAATATTCTCCGTAAATATAAAATACAGTTCCACTGCTATGCGGATGACACCCAGCTCTATCTCTCTGGCAACTCATTTTCTTGTTTTCCACCTACATGCCTTACAGTCTGCTTCAAATCTTGGCTCTCTCTTAACTTTCTCAAATTAAATAGTTCAAAAACTGAGATTTTGCTTGTTGGTACCAAATCCACACTCTCCAAAACTGACAGGTTTTCTCTTTCTATTGATGACTGTTCCATTTATCCTTCTAAACAGGTTAAGAGTCTGGGTGTTATCCCTATCTTTTGATTCTCGCATCAATAGCATCACACGGTCTGCTTACTTCCAAGCTTGGTCCAGAACTCAGCTGCCCGTATCATCACTAGAACCCCTTCTTCTCATCACATCACCCTTGTCCTGCAGCAGCTTCACTGGTTACCAGTTCATTTTCGAATTGATTTTTTAAACGTTGATGTTAACATTCAAAGGCATCCACAATCTCACCCCATATTTGTCTGCCCTCATCCACATTGCTGTTCCCTCTCGCACCCTGAGATCTTCTTCCTCCCTCCACTTGTCTGTTCCCTCTGCTCGTCTATCGTCCATGGGCAATAGAGCATTCAGCCGCTCTGCTTCCCGGCTTTGGAACTCACTACCACCTACCATAAGAAACATTGACTCCCTTACATTATTTAAATCAAGACTCAAAACCCACTTATTTAAGATGGCTTTTAATCCTTAATTGTATCTGCACTAATGTTATGTATATTTTTTATATTATTTTTCTTGTTGTTCTAGTGCTCTTGTTTTATTGTATGGTGTCCTTGAGTTGCCAGAAAGGCACCTTTAAATAAAATGTATTATTATTATTAAAGTAAAAAGAAATTCGGCTGCACGGTGGCACAGTGTGTAGCATGTTCGCCTCACAACAAGAAGGTCGCTGGTTTGAGCCTCGGCTGGGTCAGTTGCCGTTTCTGTGTGGAGTTTGCATGTTCTCCCCGTACACGCGTGGGTTTCCTCCGGGTGCTTCGGTTTCCCCCACAAGTCTAAAGACATGTGAAGAGAAAAGCTAGAAGAGCTTGACACTGCAACTGAAACTATTGATTATGTCCTTTCTGGCACTTTAGACATAGTGGCTCCGTTACACTTCAAAAAGATCAGGGAAAAAAAATCTGACACTGGTACAATAAGCACACACGTGCCTTAAAGAAAGCAGCCTGAAAAATGAAACGTAGATGGAAGAAATCAAAACTAGAGGTTTTTTGTCTGATCTGGAAAGAAAGTATACTTAACTTTAGAAAAGCTTTAAAGTCCGCCAGATCTGCTCATTTTTCAACTTTAATAAAAGAAAATAAACACAACCCTAGGGTCCTGTTTAACACAGTAGCCAATCTAACCAATATTATGGTCAGTCCGTTCTGTCAGGGTAAAATTAACAGATTCAATTGCAGGTGAAACTCAAATTTATTCTTCTCAAAAAACACAAATCTCCTCAGAAAGGTAAGTTCAAAAACTCAAAATGGTTGACTCAGAATCTGGTGCAGTTCCAGGCACTACCACCAGGTGGCAGAAAAGCGCTACCCTACGCTTTACAAGACAGCAGAAGCCGAGATGTCCAGGCACTGGAGAGTTCTGGGCTTTACCACCAGTTGGCGAAAGAGTGATACCAAACCACTCGGGCAGAGCTGTGGAAGAAGAGCCGTTCGGGCACT